>JANFOE010000374.1:0-207500 GCA_025667525.1 Glebionis coronaria | reverse complement strand
CATAACTTAACCTTTTACTAACTTTTTTTTCTCTCTAAAAATTATAGTGGGAGTGGCCAGCATATATGTTTCTGTTAATATAAGCGTTGGCTGATTGAGGTGTAGCTGTAGCGGCCAACGTATATGTTTCTTTACTAATTCAGGTGCAGCCAACTTTAACTTCACAAAAGCTAGCTAAACCATCTCTACAAAAATAGGGTGTTGGTATCACCTTCTCGATCTTCAGTACCCAAAGGTAACGTTATAACAAAATCTAGCTGCACCATCTCTACAAAAATAGTGATGAATATGTTCATTGAATCTGTGTCCTTTACTTATAAAACAGTATAGTTGAAGATAACGTTATCATCAATGAGGTGGTGACACAAAAAAATGTAGTAAGATCAGTGGCAGTGAACGAAGAATGTGTCTATATGGTAGATGTCGAAACAGAGCAAGTGGTACGCGATACACATTTATTTATAAATATGATTGATGTGATCGTGCATAAAACTCTATCATAAGAATAGAAATGTTGAGTTGTTCTGCTAGATCGGTCACTCAAGATCTTTGGTCTCTCTTCAAACTCTAATTCGTCTTTTCATAGAGAAATCTCTAATCAAGGATAGAACAAGATCCATTTTGCATCATATCTAAGGGATCCCTTGGTTCAGGTCGAAGAAGCAATGTTATATGTATTCTAAATATTTATTAGATATTAAAACAAAAATATCTTGACATTCAGTATCGTGTGTATAGGCATGTCATGGAGATAAAATATCAGAAGTTCTTGATAGACCTATACGTACCTTATTTATGGTAAAAACGGGTACCTGGTCTCCATGTTTCCTTTACCATTGTACAAAATAAAAATCTGGTATCCGGATTTAAAGTGTGTTTTTGTATGAGAAATTTAGGTTGATTCCTTAATTCTTGGTGGCATAAGAAAAATGAATGATTTTGACATATCAGGTGCAAAGCGCCTCATTATTACATGTTACGTTTCTGCTGGTTGTGTTTCCATGTCCAGTTTTACTGAGCCATGACCTGATCTTGTCTACTGTATGGCCGAATCAATAGATGAAGAGACAACATTTGAAGAGTATAAAATTTGTTCTGCACCAGATTCCTTCCTGTTGACATGTTGCATTTATCAAGCACAAGTCCATCTTTACATTTTGTAGCTTTACGTCAGCCTAGAGATGAAGGGCCTACAAGCCTTTGAGAGTTATTGATGACATATCTCGTCCATCTGCATCATTGTTGTCAGAAGCTTCATCGTCAACTTCGGGTTATTGACCTGTTCCTTAGTTTTGTAAACAATAATATTGTTTCATGTTATAGAACATGTACAAAAACTTCCGCTGCTTTGAAACATTTTATTTCTTTTTGGTACTTGATCTAGATAGAGTCCTTATATAAGAAACACAAAGAGTTACTTGTGCAGTTTCGAACAGGTTTTGGTATATTTATAGAAATTGTTTTGCATTTTTATTAAAAAGCTAAAGCATTGTCTTTTACACGTGCTTTGCGTTTATTTTATCTTTGTACGGACATGCTATAGTGTATCGGTTACAACAAGAATGTATGTATTTAGAATCTGGACATCCAGGGACATGAGAAATTATATGAGGAAAGGTTGAAAGAACCTACTCACATTTGGCTAGAACACAAACCTCTGTGTTCATTTAAGAATATCAAAATGACTATGCAGGGTACACGAATGCTCACATTTGATATGATATGAAAATTTAATTTACAATGTACATAATGTACTCTTTTGTTTAAAATGCCACCAAGAAAACCATATATGTTAATCGACATGCCCTCCTAATAATCTTAATTTTCATCTTTCATTCTCACGATAACATCCTCAATAGTATCTTAAGCGTCTCAACTATTTCCTCTTAATCTTGTGTTGTAGTTGGTTCCTTAATCTTTGGATCTTAGCCTCTTTGTCTGCAAGCATCTCTTCCAACATTAGCACCTGAACAAGATAAAGCCTGTAAAAATATCATTAACAATGCATAAAGAAACCTTAAAATTTCCAAAAAGGTAAAAGGTCATTTGAAGTGAAATTTTAATGTATATAACCTACTCAGTCAGCTAGATATATAATTATCATCAACACTCTATATTACTTTTTTTGTAAAAAAGATTAATGGTCAACCAGATATGAGCTCTAATGATTCAGTTGTGTCGAGCTTGCTTTCTAACGTTTCACATAAATCTTGCATGCTTACTTTATCTCTTAGATTGATAACAGTTTTCTCAAGCATCTAACTTCTTGTATCTTTCTCAGCTTGTTCACCCACAGTGTAAACATTGTTCCATTTTTACGCGTAGGAATCGGTTAACTATTTAGAAATCTTATTACTGTCATTCGTCAATATATCATTCTCCTTCGTCAAGGTCTTGCCATTTCCACATTGGGGAGGTTAACTGATAACTTCGTCTCTTATGCTAGAAGATATAGTTAAAACCAGAAAGCCTTCTGATCGGTCAACGACTGTGTATCCAAATCAAGCACCTTATGCAACTACATAAGAACAGACAATTTCTATGCCAGACTATAGAAAATCAAGATTTGAGTCATGCACAACACGCAATAAAAACTTTAACGCAAATGAGAAACTTGCCATACAGGTAGTGCGCATACAACTAGCAAGAATCATTGGTGTAGGTGCCTCGCTATGTTTGAATTTCTTATCCTAAAGTTCTAACAAATAAAAAATGAAGAACAAAGAATCTGAAACATTATGAAGTTATCCTATGCAATATACATTCTTGTTTAGGTTTCTTAACAAACTGACACCTTAAATTTAACAAACATATGTTTATTTAACAATTCACTATTGTAAACAATAAAATATTTACATATTTTATCTAATAGTTTTTAGATATCCTGAGGCATTAAGAAAGTTTTAATCTAATGACCTAATACATTTTTAATAATGCCCTAACACAGTTTCAAACCAATATCCTAACACAGTTTTGAACCGATGCCCTAATGTAGTTTTGAATCGATGCCCTAACATAATTTTAGACTGATGTCTGGCCTTAATTATGTTGAATCTTAATACTATTTTGAATCGATGCCTAACCACTCTTAGTGATGCCTTAACCATTCTTGGTGCCCTACCCATACTCATTTACCAAAACCTCTAACTACTATTATCGCTGCCGTAACCATAATTGCTCACTGATGCATTAACCATTCTTGCTCACTGATTCCCTAACCATACTTACTAACTGTGGTGCCCTAGTCATACTTACTAACCGATGCTCTTACCATACTTGCTCACTCATGCCCTAACCATACTTACTCAATGGTGCCTGGCAATTATCACTGATGCCCTAACCATACTCACTCACTCATGCCTCGACTCATGGGAATATAGAAATATAAAAGAAGATAAAATGTTATTATTACAAAGAATATGATAAGCTAACATGTATGCCCAAAAATACAAATAAATTCACCGTTTCTTTCAACCAAAAATTAGCTGTAGCACTTTTTATTCAAATAGTTGAGGAACGACTTATCGATGTTTTCTATAACGATAGATATAGATTCACTAATATGTCCAACGATATGCTAATAATAATCACTTATTGATTCCCTAGTATTTTAGTGGAAGCATACACAGGTGTCCTATCATAAAATCATATTCATATATTTTAACAAACATGTGGCGCATAATTTTAATTAACTAATTTTTGATGAATTATTTTGTTAAATTTATTTCATATGCTCTTATTTTGAGTTACATCGTTTTGAATCTACACAAACACCCTGAATTTACACATATTAACAATAAAATAGTACATGATGTATGTAATTTTGGCGAGTGAGATCAAACATATGTGGCTTGTAATTGATATCAATAAATCGATGACCATCGGGGTCATCCAATGGTTGAAATGATGGTAGCATTGCGATGGTGGTGGTACCTGTGTTGTGGTGTAAATAGTGGATTTCGGTTGTAAACAGGTGGTTTCCGGTTGTAAAAGGTTGTTTCTGGTTGTAAAAGGTAGTTTATGGTGGTTAACTGCGATAACTGATGGTTGTGGTAGTGGTCGTAATGCGTGCGGTAATAGATGGTCATGGTGGTTCCCGATAGTTACCATAGGTTGTGTGATTTTAAGATTTGTACATGTTTTAGTAGCTGTTGATAACAAGAATTTGATATTGGCAATTCGCATCCCTTTTGTTTTTGTTAATTTCTATTTTTTACCCTCCGTTTTCACATGTTTAACTTTGTTTTCTAGGTTTTCTACCAAAATATAGTTTTCTCTAGATCCGACCAGTATATATATATATATAGGGATGAGTTCTAGAGAAAACCACATGTTGGTAGAAAACTTAGAAAACAAAGATTCAAGGTACACTTTATAACATGTCAAACTTCAGGGTAGATTTTGTGAAGTTTTCAAACATTAAGGGTTAAACGTACAATAAGACAAAAAATGACAGGGTTAAACGTTGTATCATATGAACTCCTTCATTTCCAACCCTATAAACCATCGTCATCACGTACACCAATGGCAGTCCTAATCACCGCCATCACAACCACCGTTTTAACCACCGTTTCAACACCATCATCACATCCACCGTGACAACCACCGTTTCAACCACCATCATCACGTCCACCGTAACAACCTCCGTCATCACGTCACCAATAGCAGTCGCAACCACCAACAACAACTACGTACCTATGTCACATCAATGGATAAATCACCACCACCAACGTCACCACTACAAACAACCAACATGGAATCATCTTCTTTGTTCACCTTTCTGGTTGAGAGCTCGATTTTCTCTCCTAATTGAATAAATAGTTGGATATGCAGGTTCTATAGTTGAATTGTAGGATCGCATTGACTATTTAACTGATTATTATTATTTTAATTAAACTTACTTGATTTTTGTAGTCGTATTTGAGAAGTGAAGAGTATCGAAAAATGCTTTGCCTTTATCCTGAAGAGGTAATTTTCTTATGTAACTTTATTATAGTTTAACTTTATAAACAAATCTCTTACAAGCGGGTATTTTGAGTTTGTGATAGTATTATTGTTTAATCATGACATATTAAGGAATTAATAAGTATGTTAATGCATCTTTAAACTTAGTAAGGCATGAGTTTGTATGATTTAGTTGATGAACACATTAGGTCATCAGTGTGATTATGTATGATCAGTTTAGTGCATTGTCGCACATATTAACGATATAGATCAAGGCATAAGTGTGGTAGGTTTAGTGTATTTGTTATATTATATTATCATGATATAAATTAATGCATTTGTTTGCAAGAAACAGGGTACTTATTTTGTTAGAATTCAAGGCATGTGTATGATGAGTGTTTCCATTTAAGCGTTTACTAAATCATTGTACTTATGGTGGTTTTGGAGAAGGAAAATGTGGTCTTAGTAACTAAGCATTAAAGACCAATTGTCAGTCAAAACCAAAAACCGTCAAGCTCATATCATCGACACTATTGGAGTCTAAGAGGAATCTATAGATGTTAGACAGATCACTATAGAGATCTTGTAAACTAGGAGATTAAGTTGCGATATGTATGAATACTAGGGGTAGGTATGAACAACAAAGTGATTTGAGTATTACACATACATGTAAACTAGTGGAATAAATCGACTCAGTGCTTCTAGAATTACCAATTTCACACCCTAATAACGTGCTAGATGGAGAGATTGTCCACCCATTTCCTTATACTTAGTTTCGCCAGCACCCTTTCCAATATTGTACTTAAAGGCATGAATGTCATATATGTGCACCTAAAAGTTGTTGCATCATTTTTATCTACCAAATTGGTTCTACACTTTTCCTGGTTTGTTTCTTATAGTTACCTGCAGTCAGTCTCAGGTGTAGTGATAAGTTTTTCTAATATGTTCTTAAATTATATATTAGCGTAAACAACAAAGTCGTACCTGGAATATACACCCAATTTTCTTTCACCATTCAAGAATTAGTAAAAGTTAATGCTCACTCAGTTGTCAGTTGTCAGTAAACCATTTAGTTCGAGTAATAATTCAAGTGGCATGACTCTATTCATCGCTAAAGAACTGCCTCTATCTACATTCTTGATTAACTATAGATGATTAGTGGCCTATGTTCTTGCTCATACTGCTCTGTGACAAGTTATTAAACTTCATAGTATTTCTCGGTGATGTGTTTAAACCGACAATGGTGTAAATCTGTGCAACTAGTTTCAGGAAGTTTTCTGTAGATGTGTTTATGTCGAGTCTTCTGGCCATTTATGATCTACTACTGTCAAATTTATCATCATTCTAATTTAATAACGGGAAATACATAATGATTTTGTGGAATTACTCGTTGGTCTATGATAACTAGGTTTTACTAGGTTCTATTTTTGTTCTCGGTATCTTAACGAATTGATCTTAGCTCTCTATGTGTGACTTAGATGATCTTTGGTGAAAAAGAATATTTTTGGGTGATTTTAAATTTAAATGCAAAGACTTAAAAGTAAATAGGTACTTAAAATAAATCTAAGTCTAATTAAAGTAAAGTGCAAGTATTAAAAGCGTGACTAAAATTAAAGGGCACTAAAGTGAATTGACGTAAACTTAAATCTATCTAAGGCAAACTTAAAGTGCGACTAAGACTAAGGCAAATAATCTAAAAGTGCAATTAGATAAAAAGGAAAGAAAAATAAAGCTTGAAAATAAAAATCAAAGACAAAAGCTAATAAGAACCTGAATACAGCTCATTTAGAATAAACCTTCGTTTGGAATAATCACTCAACTTAAATGTCACCTTTGGTTGAAATGATTCTTCTTCACTTGGAATATTACCAAAGTCCTTGATCCGGAACAAACTTGCCTGAATATGTCACTTATCCAAAACAATCTTTCGTTCGGAACTTGCTGATTCGGAATCTTGTAAAATCACCCTTGATTCGGAAGTTTTGGTCACCCCTTGATTCGGAACTTTCCGGATGAAGCACCTTTATTCGGAACTTTTGAAGTTCCGAATCAAGGCTCTTGGTTCGGAACTGTTGGAATTGGTTCGGAAGTTACTGATTCGGAATGTTCCGAATGAACAAGTTTGATTCGGAACTTTTGAAGTTCCGAATGAGGCTCCTTTATTCGGAACTTTTGAAGTTCCGAATGAGTTTCCTTGATCCGGAACTTTTTGAGTTCCGAATGAACAACCTTGGTTCGGAAGTTTCAGACTTCCGAATGAAGCCTTGGTCCGGAAGTTTTGTCTTCCGAATGAAACCTCAATCCTTCCCTTGGTTCAGAACTTTTTCTGGAAACACAGAAACAAGCAAAACTCTTCCGAAGAACAAGGAAGATGAGTACCAGCAGTTATAAACAAAAAGTAAGCTAAATCAAACACACGGATCAATAAAAACAGTAACGATCAAACAAATAAGCATAAACAACCAATCAAAAACATGAAATTAAACAACTTTAACCATAATAACCAAAAACACTTTGGATCAAAATAAAAGCATGAACATGAACATAAACACCACAAATCAAAGAATAAGAAAGGTAGATAAGAGATTGACAAGATAAAGTAAAGATTAACAATAATTAAAAGGAAACTTACTTGAAATTAAATGAATTTAAGGTGCAAGACAAGGTAATTAAATTGACAATTAATGTAAATGACAAGTATTTAAATGGTGGAAGAGCTAATTGTCACACTTAGCCAACAAAACAAATGATAACAATCCTAATCTATTTATAGGGGAGGATTAGGAAGCTTCCTCCCCTCCTTCATTTCTTGTTAATTGCAAGATTAAGTCCTCCCTTCATTTAATCTTCATTAATTGCGTCATTAGTCCTTTTCTTCTCATCTTTCTTTTAAGTTTGGACTTTAAGGACTTGTGGCTCGGGATATCTTTTGAACTCGTCTTTAATTTCTTCAATAAAATAGACTTGAGTTTCTCGGCTTTTGATAAAACTTCCGTCTTTTGACTTTTTCTTCGATAAATCTTCAGAATTGGTCTTGGACTTCCGTTCTTTTTCCACTCTTGACTTCTCGACTCCGCCTTTCATCTTTTTCTTCAATAAAAGCCGTGAATGCCCGTGAATTCTCGTGTTTTCTCCAATTTTCATAATTTCATCCTAAAATACAACAAAAACACAAACCACGCATAATTCCGACATAAAAGACATAAAATACATGTTTTGGTCCAGTTATTTTTGTAATTAAGTGGTAGAAAAGATGGGTGTTTACACACCTATCAAATCCCCTACACTTGACCATTGCAATGTCCTCATGCAATGCATTAGTTACAAAGCGTGATTACACTTTTCATCATAATTAATCCATGTTGGCCTTTATTAAAGAGATAGAAAATTATAAAAATGCAAAGTAAAGAAATTAAAAGCATACCTTGGGTTTTGAAAATGTCATGAATAATCATCATCCTCAACTTTTCACTTTCTCCAAACCAAGCTTAAAAACGAGATCATTGTTATTATAAGTTAATAAACTAACACGAACTCATGTGGGCCAATTATTCACTTAGACTCCCTTATTCCTAGGTGTATCTCTTATATTTTATTATTTGTCTTGAATGATCATGAAGATGCATTGTTTGACTTATTTCGATAGTTATTTAGTCTGAAAATAAAGTGCACGATTTAATCAATAGTTAGCTAAAGGACCAAATCTTTTAAAACTGCTTCTCGGGATATCAGAAAGTTCATATCTTGGCATAACTTGGTTCGCGATTTGAGACCTTTCTCGGGCCGATATTTGGCAGCGACTTCATACTTCAAATCTTGAGAGACGTTCATGAAATAATGGTCTTCTCTTCATAATTGGAATTTCTTCACTTTGGAATTTTGAGAGATTCTTCATATATGGACCACGACTTCTTCATTTTTCTCCAATCTTTATTTTGGATTTTGATATACAACGATCCGCCTCCTTTATTGACTTGGATCTATTTATCCTCATACCTTGTTAGGGTCTTTTCGGATACACTTCTCCATGACTTTTGGGGAGTTTTTGCTTTTCGTCGTGTGTCTCGATCCTTCATATTGATTTTCGATAAATGATTCTTCACATCACTTTTGGATCTTTAGCAACAAAACATAGCCCTCATGCCTTGTTAGGGCCTTTTCGGACTCGCCAATCTTCGCGCCCCGCTTCATAAGTTATGCCTTGGCTATGAACTCTCGTCATTACCGAGCAACTTTTAAACGATCTGGGGCTAGAAGCTAAGTAACTTTTCAAATCGTACAACCTTATTTATTAGCAAATAAATTATTAGCAAGCGATGGGAGAATAGGCTTATAATTAACTCACATAAATTCACGAAAGAATACCGAACTTATAATTGGCTCTATCATCTCTCGTTCTCCACAATTTAAAATCTCAAGTAATGAGACTCGTGGATACTTAGCCTATTAAATCAAAGTTTTGGGTTTTCGAGTCGCCTATAGGATCTTGCAAATTCTTAGACTCTTTCAAGTTTAGAAATCGCATCTTAAAGTTCCCTTGATAAACGACTCTCTAGGATCAATTATAGGAACTTGCGAAAAGTTCTTGTTCTTAACTCGTGAAAGTTAAGACTTTCGCGTTTTATAGCTCCCTACATAAAAGCCTAGCAAAACTTGACTTAAACACGTTAAGGATACTAGCTAGAGTAAACTCGGATTGAGTCAAAAGATTCACAACGTTTGAAAATTTAAACCACTTATTAAACATTTATTCTAGCAAAGAAAGAAATCAACTATACAAAGATAACAACTAATAGGCCAAAATAGATCAAAAATTTTGAAAAATGTCGAAAAATTGATTTTCCGGTTAAAATGAGGACACAAACAAGGAAAAGACCACTTAACTTCGATAGAAGTCTCCCCTACACTTAAGATAAACATTGTCCTCAATGTTTAAGCATGTGGGAGTAAGCTCCCCTACACTTAGGACATTGTGCACGTTGTTTAAATCTTGCTAAGGAAAAGACAACTAAAGAGATTCCTATTTTAATATTGAGAAAATATAAAATAGTGAATCGAAAAGAGTTAGGGATAGAACCGGGGAGAAGTAGAACACGGAATCACGGGTCGTCAAGAATCATCAAGAGTGGATCATTTGAAGCTCGAATCCCTGATTAAGAAGTGAGGAGAGGAAATAGCAAACCAAAGGGGTCCCCCTACACTTATGATAAAGAAAGCAGAAATATAGATACATGGGTTGCCTCCCAAGAAGCGCTTGGTTTTTGTTAACCGAGTCGTGAGCTTGACTCGACCTTGATTATCAACGGAAGTAGTATGAAACAAATCCACCAGGATCAAAGACATAGTTTTCATCCATCAATAAGCAAGAGCTTAAGGCGAACAAGGCAAGCCAAAAGAGAAATGGCAAGGTTCCCTTAAGCAGCGACGGAGCATGGTGGAAGCAAAGTTGAAGTGGAGCAAGCATGTCTTCAAAATTTCCAAAGATATTTCCTTTTATTTCATCAGGTGGATACTGAGATGGCTTAAAGACTTCGATACCGGGATCGAACACCTTTTCCTTTAGGGGAAAATAGCACTCAGGCTCAGCCGAGTGTGAAGAAGATCCGCAAAGAAGCACAACCTCGTCCTCAGAAATGGGACAAAGAGGTGTCAAATCATACGTGCAACGGATTTCGGTGTCGACCGGTTTCTTCTCCTTTGACAAAATGCTCTTCAAATCCAAAGTAGGATCAAGGCGGTAATCTTCAAAATCCAAAGGAGGAGCATCACTCTCATGAGGGAAGTATGTGTTGAGAAATTCAGAGAAATCTTCCTCAAATGAATAATCGTCCAAAGTAGGATCGAGTGAAGGTGGAGGATCTTCATCATGTGAAGAATCGCTCGATAGAGTATCAGCCTCATCGAAATCATCGAAAGTGGGTAGCTCAGGATACTCAGAAGTACAATCAAAATCATCCGAATCTGAGCTAGAATTATTATCTTCATAAGCATCAAAGACCGGTGGAGAATCAAAAATGGGAGGAGCGTCCAAAGTAAGGAGAGAATCATCCACATTCTCTTCAAAGAGTGGATTATCAGTGGAAGACTCGAATAGAGGATTGTCATAGACGGTAAAGTCATCGAGCACATTTATCATATTCACTGATTCTCGGCTTCCAAAAGATTTGTTTGTAGGTGCTCCCATTTTGAAATTTTGTGAGGCATTCCCGACTCTTAAGATTAACTCTCCTTCGGCCACATCTACTAAAGCACGTCCGGATCGTAAAAATGGCCGACCAAGTATTAAAGGAATACGAGGGTCCATTTCATAATCAACTACGACAAAGTCGACCGGGAAAGTAAATGCGCCAACTTGAAAGAATACGTCTTCAGCTATACCAACGGGGTAAGCGAGAGTGCGATTAGCAAGTTCGAGAGTCATCTTTGTTGGAATGAGATCGGGTAATGAGAGTGTTTTCCAAACACTCAAAGGCATAAGATTTATACTAGCCCCGAGATCCGCAAGGGCAGTAAATTCTTCAGTTTTGTTGAACACGCAAGGCAACACAAAACGACCGGGATCCCCTAGTTTTTCCGGAAGTTCTTTAAGAATAACTGCAGAGCAGTTTTCATTTAAGCGTGTGTTGGTGAGTTCAATCAGCTTCTCCTTTTTGTTAAGCAAGTCCTTAAATGCTTTGGCAAATTTGGGCATGTGGACAAGTGCTTCAAGAAAACTAATGCTGAATCCCATTTGAGAAATCATACCGATATATTTCGTTATTTGCGAGTCCTCCTTTGTTAGATCATTGGTCTTGCCTATACGAGAAGGGTATGGGATTCTAGGTTGATAAGGGTTAGGTGAAGGTGTAGGTGGTGACGGTTGTGATGTTGATGGGTTTGTCCGAGATACATCGTTATGACGAGGCGGAGACGGTAATGGTGCACTATTACTAGGTGTAGGAGGAGTAGGGATACATGGTGGTGGAGGAGGTGTAGATGATGGTGGTGGGGTAGACGGAGTGACAAGGGTAGTTCCACTACGCGTAGTTATAGCACTCACATTAGCTCGCGGATTGGTGACGGTATTTGAAGGTAGAGAACCCGAAGAAGAAGAAGGTTGAGCTTCAGGCAAGAAACTAGCCAACAGATTCTTCAATTCAGTTGTTTGAGTGATGAAGGAGGATTGAAGGTTTTCACGAACCTCATTTCTGATGTCATTACCTTGCTTTAAGATATCTCCTTTTAGATTGATAATTTGGCTCTGTAGATTCTTGATTTGCTCACCTTGAGTTCTCATGATTGTGTCAACATCGGGGTTAATGGGTGGGTGTTGTTGGGTGGGTGGTTGATAAGGGTTAGAAGCACGAGGTGGGATTTGGTTGCTTCTATTGTAGTTGTTGGCGGGGTTTTGGTTTTGAGGAGAAAAACCGGGTGAAAGGTAATTGTTTGAACGGTAGCTCAGCAGATTTCTATCCCCTTGTTGTCTAGCTTGGTAATTTTCCGGTGAATAATTACCGTAAGCTGCATACACATTTTCCGGATTTCCTTGTGTCGAAGGACAATCGGTGTATGAGTGAGGACCGCCACATGTTTCACAAGGATTAGCGACCGCTTTAACTTGTTGTTGTTGGTTTGAAGCGAGAAGCGTAATACTTTTGCTCATTTCAGCCATCATGCGGGTGAGTTCGGTCATCTCAGGGTTTGCTGAGGTAGAGGAAACATTGACTCTCGTGTTGTTTCTAGAAGAAGCAGAAGAATCCCAGTTCTTATGATGAGTAGTCATGTTCTCTATTAGCTCTCTACACTCCTCGGGTCTCCTTTTCATGAATGTGCCACCGGCGGCTGCATTAATCGTATCACGATCTCGAAAAGTCAATCCGTTGTAGAAAGTATCGATCAAGGTGACCGGAAGCATGTTGTGGTTTGGACAACGGTCGATCAAGACATTATATCTCTCCCATGCGTCAAAAAGAGATTCATCGGGATCTTGCATGAAACCGCTGATCTGATTGCGAAGGCTTGTGACCATGGATGGTGGAAAGTAGCGCGAAAGAAAACGTTGAGTCATGTCATCCCAAGTGTGAATAGAATTTTTCGGGAGACGATCAAACCATTTTTCGGCATGATGCGATAAAGTATGTGGGAAGAGTTGTAGGCGGAGTACATCCATTGTGGCCCCAGGCAACTTCATGCTTTGGGTGATTGTAATGAACTTGTCGAGGTGTTTGTTGGCATCATCATCAGGCAATCCTCTAAATGGGTTTGTTTGCACTTGCTGAATCATGTGGTGCTTCAACGAAAACTCAGGAGCGTGGATTTGCATTGGCGCAATCGGTCCTCCTCGTCCAAACATGGTTGGTTGACAAAGTTCCTCCATGGTCCGAAGATCGGGCTGTGGAGGAGCATTGTTGTTATTGTTATTATTGTTGAGGTGCGGTAGTTGATTATTGTTGTTAACACCTGCCATATCTAAATCTTCTTGAGGCTCGGGCTCTTGGTAGTTAGAAGATCTAGTACGCATACACCTGAAAATGCAAAAGAAAAAGAAACCAAACACAAAGGCAATATATATACACAATAAAGATAAAATCTTTTTGGATTTTTGTGAAATTTTTAATTTTTATGGTTTTTTAGCAATTTTTAATTTTTATGATTTTTGAATTTTTTAGGCAAGAAAATTAACGTTCACAAGTGAACGGATCCCAAAAAGCAATGTGTCTAGCACAGAAAACTGTTGATCTTAACGTAAAGAGCCGGCAGCGGCGCCATTTGATAACTAGGTTTTACTAGGTTCTATTTTTGTTCTCGGTATCTTAACGAATTGATCTTAGCTCTCTATGTGTGACTTAGATGATCTTTGGTGAAAAAGAATATTTTTGGGTGATTTTAAATTTAAATGCAAAGACTTAAAAGTAAATAGGTACTTAAAATAAATCTAAGTCTAATTAAAGTAAAGTGCAAGTATTAAAAGCGTGACTAAAATTAAAGGGCACTAAAGTGAATTGACGTAAACTTAAATCTATCTAAGGCAAACTTAAAGTGCGACTAAGACTAAGGCAAATAATCTAAAAGTGCAATTAGATAAAAAGGAAAGAAAAATAAAGCTTGAAAATAAAAATCAAAGACAAAAGCTAATAAGAACCTGAATACAGCTCATTTAGAATAAACCTTCGTTTGGAATAATCACTCAACTTAAATGTCACCTTTGGTTGAAATGATTCTTCTTCACTTGGAATATTACCAAAGTCCTTGATCCGGAACAAACTTGCCTGAATATGTCACTTATCCAAAACAATCTTTCGTTCGGAACTTGCTGATTCGGAATCTTGTAAAATCACCCTTGATTCGGAAGTTTTGGTCACCCCTTGATTCGGAACTTTCCGGATGAAGCACCTTTATTCGGAACTTTTGAAGTTCCGAATCAAGGCTCTTGGTTCGGAACTGTTGGAATTGGTTCGGAAGTTACTGATTCGGAATGTTCCGAATGAACAAGTTTGATTCGGAACTTTTGAAGTTCCGAATGAGGCTCCTTTATTCGGAACTTTTGAAGTTCCGAATGAGTTTCCTTGATCCGGAACTTTTTGAGTTCCGAATGAACAACCTTGGTTCGGAAGTTTCAGACTTCCGAATGAAGCCTTGGTCCGGAAGTTTTGTCTTCCGAATGAAACCTCAATCCTTCCCTTGGTTCAGAACTTTTTCTGGAAACACAGAAACAAGCAAAACTCTTCCGAAGAACAAGGAAGATGAGTACCAGCAGTTATAAACAAAAAGTAAGCTAAATCAAACACACGGATCAATAAAAACAGTAACGATCAAACAAATAAGCATAAACAACCAATCAAAAACATGAAATTAAACAACTTTAACCATAATAACCAAAAACACTTTGGATCAAAATAAAAGCATGAACATGAACATAAACACCACAAATCAAAGAATAAGAAAGGTAGATAAGAGATTGACAAGATAAAGTAAAGATTAACAATAATTAAAAGGAAACTTACTTGAAATTAAATGAATTTAAGGTGCAAGACAAGGTAATTAAATTGACAATTAATGTAAATGACAAGTATTTAAATGGTGGAAGAGCTAATTGTCACACTTAGCCAACAAAACAAATGATAACAATCCTAATCTATTTATAGGGGAGGATTAGGAAGCTTCCTCCCCTCCTTCATTTCTTGTTAATTGCAAGATTAAGTCCTCCCTTCATTTAATCTTCATTAATTGCGTCATTAGTCCTTTTCTTCTCATCTTTCTTTTAAGTTTGGACTTTAAGGACTTGTGGCTCGGGATATCTTTTGAACTCGTCTTTAATTTCTTCAATAAAATAGACTTGAGTTTCTCGGCTTTTGATAAAACTTCCGTCTTTTGACTTTTTCTTCGATAAATCTTCAGAATTGGTCTTGGACTTCCGTTCTTTTTCCACTCTTGACTTCTCGACTCCGCCTTTCATCTTTTTCTTCAATAAAAGCCGTGAATGCCCGTGAATTCTCGTGTTTTCTCCAATTTTCATAATTTCATCCTAAAATACAACAAAAACACAAACCACGCATAATTCCGACATAAAAGACATAAAATACATGTTTTGGTCCAGTTATTTTTGTAATTAAGTGGTAGAAAAGATGGGTGTTTACACACCTATCAGTCTACTCGTCATTTGTGACTTTTTCCTTTGATGCAGCTGGTGGAACCAATAACAGGCTCAAGGTTTGTTTCTTTAGTTCTGATCTAGCTAGAAACCTTACTTAATGCAACTTAGTATATAACTTGTCTACTGATTTGTGATTTCTTACGGAACGCCTTTGATTTCTGATTGTATAGTAGATAAAATTAGAATATGTATTTCTTCAATTGGCATACGAGATATAATTTTGTTTTATTTTTAATTACCTAAATATCAGGGAATTTTGTTGTTTTCTTTATCTATTTGGGCCTAAATAAAAGAATATATAAAACTAGATAAAAGAACCTGATATCTTACTTATTCGTTCAACCATATTTAATACTTGTCACTCGTGTAAACTCGTTGAATACATCTTATATAACTAACTTATTATATTAATAGATGGCTTTCAATTTACAGAAAATGTCCATTATGAAGGATGCCTCTGATTTTGGAAACAATAGAAGCTGAAACTAGCACACAAGGTCTGTTCCAAACCTCCACATTCTATTCGTAAAAGCGTCCAGCCTGTGGCGATTCTCGAACATATAATGCAGGCCTCATAACTCTTGTAGTTGAAGTAGTTTAGTGAATCATTGGTATTAGAGCAAGGCATCCAAGTAAAAAGTTGTATACTCTTCAATTGTTCAATCGTAATCTAAATGAATATACTTTTCTACCGCATGCAAATTTTTGTTAGGAGAACTGTCGATTAATCATTATAACAATGAACTAGGCTTACACTTTTCAACATTATAACAATGAACTAATTTTGCAGGGAAGTAATTGCTGAGTTTAAGGTATCAGTTAGTTATGTTTTAGGGCATCTATATAGTATTGTATTAGGGCATCTGTATATAGTACTGTAGTGGGGTATCATGAAGCTTCTGTAGGGCCTTTCCTTGTGTATTAGGGAATCGGTTAGTAATATATTAGGGCATCAGTTAGTATTGTTTGTTTAGTAAACAAGGCAAAGTTACATAAAACCTTTTATCCGTATTAGGGCACTAGTTGTTATTGCCACCTTAAACACTAAGGATGTTGCTTTAGTTGTTTTCTTTTGTTCATCCTTTTTCTGTCGCCCTCAGATCTACCATATATAGCAGGTTGAGTCCAATATCATTGCTCTTTTATGGGTCTGAAGCTATATTTGTACAACCATAGAAATCATGTCGCCACCAACCATATATTATCGTTAACTGCTACTGATTATACATCACACGTTCTTTAATTTGTTAAAAGTTTTAAAATCAGAATGACTTATTTTGTTTATATCATCTTTACATAAAACTAATGTAGATGTTTTAGGTAGCAAATTATTTAAGCTTTTAATAAAGAATCCCAAACTTCACAATATAAATTTGTTGTTTATGATTAATTGAAATTATTTTTATGTTGTTTTCAGATTTTAAAGTTGAAATGAACGTGAAGCGATTTGCATAGAAGGTGTGCTTTCCTTGTTTGCTCGTTACTGTTCTACTTTTTGGTAATCAGATTTATCATAGTTCCGTGTCTGCTTATTGTGGGGTCTAGCAAGATTACTATTTATCGGTTAATACCTTCTTCTAGCAGAAGTGGAAAAAGTAGAATACACTTTATCAGATTTATACTTGTCATCAACTGGTTTTTCATAAATGTAGAAAATTTATAATATCTGTATCAAATTTTGTTTCTTGTTCAACAAACATGCTAATTTTTGGTTCCATTTATTTTTTTGGAGGAAAAAGCACGGAGAAATATCACAATGCCTGACATGCTTTTCATAGCATTATCATTACTGGCACATACTAAGTTGTTGAAGCCATATATGGATTTAGCCAAGGCCAACTCTAATTGTCAGCAACTAGTAGGTAACATGGCTGTAAGGCCTCTGTTGACTTCTGTTGCAGCTGATGAAAGGAAATTTTGGGGACTTCTTATGGTGACCAGTCAACATACCAACTGGATGCGCACACAATTAATGGTGTTACATCTTCAAGCCAGGTATGTGGTACTAATGTTTTCTTGTTAATGCGTTAATGATTCCTTGGGAAATAATTTAGGCATTATTAGATATGGGTTTTACGTACTGAGCTAGTGAACCGTGAAACAAATAAGCTCATAATAAACTTAGATTAGTGTATTGGATTTTTGAGATGTTTGTAACATGAATGTGCGTTGATTTATGTCGTTTTTATGTCATTTGAAGCTTAAGGAATATATTTAGAGAAATTTATATGATTTCTAATATAAGAGAATATTAGTGCCATCTGTTTGGACATATTAGTGCATCCATTTGCATGTTCAGGGCATCTGCTTAGTCATATTAGTGCATTTAAATCGAAACATCTTAGACCAGTAATCCAAATAACATAACCTTTTAGTTTTAGCAACTTTTGTCTATCACTGTTAATAGTCAATGTGTGGATAAAAAGGAAGATGTTTATGCCTCTTTGCCCTGAAATGTGACATATTTGATGGGGATCTTTAAAGTGGTTTAGAGTAGGTTGATTTTCTTGATGTTGCGAGTCTTTGGTTTTAACTCCCTCTGTATCGTACTTGATGATTGGATTGTAATTCAGTTGGGTCAATATCTCCAACTTTGATCAGCTGGGGTCATATTAAGGATTTATAGAAGGCTAAAATGAATATCGATAACTGCCATCTATGGTAATTTCCTTGCTTCAAATTTAACGAGTGTATCATGAGGACTATTTTACTTTTGGAACAAGGTCTTCGTTGAATTTCATTTATATGAAGATTTCTCTGTAACTTTTGCACCAGGTTTGCTTTTATAAGGGTATAAAGGTTAAAGAGATCATAAAAGACCTCATCAGTATTGTTTTATCACATGTGCGGTTATATATCCAAAAAATATATCAGTATGTGTAAATCATACGAATACAACCGCACAAAGATAAAATCTAAAAAATGTGAGACTAAGAAAATGTTACGATCAAAAAAGTTTAAAAGAATCGTTAACAACAAAAAAAAAGTGAAAACATAAACCAAACTCATAAGAAATTTAAAGAAATACAAAACAGCCCACAGAAAATATAGAAATGACAAAGAGACCCCTGGACTTTAGAATATATATATATATATATTTATATATATATATATATATATATATATATATATATATATATATATATATATATATATATATAGAGAGAGGAGGGTTATTGTAAGAGAATTCTTAAAGTAGTAAAATATAAGAGCCAATATACACCATTAGATTGGTTGATAATGAAGTCACTTGATGAAAAATAAATGAGCTTGCATTTTGTAACTATTTAAATACAAACAAGGGCATAAATGGTAATCACTTACTATACGATGCAACTTATATTAGAATTAATACCGTTGTGTCTTGGTGATTTTCTACTAACTCAACTATTTTCTACTTGATGATTTTACGAAAAATTTAGTTCGAGATGTTATTTCATTTTCTATGGACATAGTAAATAATTTTAACCTACCGTTGGTGTATAGGTGACATTAAAAAATGTATCATCCATATAAGCACATACTAATACTAAATTGATACAACCGCACATCAGCGGCACTACCCAACACATCAGAATCTGGTGGCACCGACGCATCAGCCTCCAGTACACCCGCACATCAGTCTCCGGTACACCTGTAGTCTCCGGTACACCACCATCAGTCTCCGGTACACCCGCACATCAGCGGCACTACCCCAACACATCAAAATCCGGTGCACCGACGCATCAGCCTTCGGTACACCCGCACATTAGTCTCCGGTACACCCGTAGTCTCCGGTACACCACCATCAGTCTCCAGTACACTCGCACATTAGAGGCACTACCCTCAACACATCAGAATCCGGTGCACCGATGCATCAGCAGCCCCACCACCATCAGTCTCCAATATACTGGTACAACAATGGACACTAAACCAACACCATCAGAGTCCGGTACACCGGTGCATCAGGACACCACCATCAGGTACATTGATACATCAACGTCACCGGTGGCATCAGGACATCACCATCAGGGTACATCGATAAAATGCAACTCAAGAAAATGATATACTAAAATACAACTCGTACAATAAAAAAAATCTGGTAAGTGATACAATAAAACACAGTTAGTACAAGTGCTAAAATAGTAGTATCAACCAAAAAAAAAAAACCACATAGGTTACCTGCTAAGCATCGTGATTCTAATGACCTCAATGACAAGCGACGGTGTGAATAGTATAAATAGTATTAAAATGGAATCGGTTGAAAAATGCCCACACTAAGTCATCAACCATACATAACTTTTTGATGACTTATAAACTAAAAAGAGTAATAACATGGTTTTATGATATATATATTTAAATCATTAAATCTATAAAAAAAAACAATTATAGTTATCATGATATTTTTGACCATGGGATACTAACATATTGTCTCTTTCGACAATTTTGGTGTCATATTTTTTGAACAATTTTTGTGTCATTAAAATACACCTTCAATATGATATTTGTACTTGATCCCATATAATAATCATAATCATGGTTGTTTGAGACATGGATCCCATCAGACACATCTATTCGAGACCAAAAAAAAGACAAAAACTTGTTCAATATAAAAATCTTCATTGTTTTTTTATTTCGAATAAATGATTGGGGGTGGTTGAGAGATACGGTAGTATTTGCTGGTTAAAATAGTCTTCCAAAAATTAGGGGAGAGATGTGGTAGTTGGGAAATGAGAGGAGAGTGGAAGATAAACTAAAAGAGGTTGTTTGGTGTTATGAGATGTGACGGAGGAGGTAACTATTAGGGCTGAGGAAAGATGTAAAGTACCTTTAATGCCCTTATGATTTAATTTATTTATTTGATATTAATAAAAAATTTATGTTACACTTATCAATTTTTGATTTGGTTCTTACTTTTATAACTTTAAGAAGTTCTTATTTGGATCCTAATTCTCTCGGTCCTCGTCTCTCTCATATAGTATATATATATATATATATATATATATATATATATATATATATATATATATATATATATATATATATATATATATATATATATATATATATATATATATATATATATATATATATATATATATATATATATATATATATATATATATATATATATATATAGTGTAACTTTCTTTTCAGAACCATTTTAAGTGACAAAACTATCAGAACCACTATTTTTTACTCTTAGTAATAAGGATGTACAATATCTCAATGCAAAATGGCATTTTTGAAAATATCTAGAACTTATTTCTGAAAATAAAATTAAATAGGGGTAAATTTGGCATTTTAATATTCTTTAAAATATAGTAAAGAATAAAATTAAACCAGTCACTAATTTCCTAAAATCATTTACCATCACAATCTCTCTCTCTCTCTCTATAGGATATTACGCTTCCATCTTCCTGAGATCATGACCATAATATTTTTTTAATCTTTCTCTCTTATTTATAACCACTATGATCTCGAATCAAATACATTTTTAATTCGAGTTTTATACAAAGGGTTTCTTTGACGAATGATCTCGAATCGATGATTTTGTAAGAATTGGTTTTCGATATGAATAGGTTTCTCATTTGAAATGAAACCGATCGATCTATAGACCTCGAAACCTAATTTATAATTTTCATTGGTGTTTAAAAGAAATAATGGATGATTTGGGTTGCTAACCAAAAAGATTCTCCGGTGTAAGATCCTTATTTTCATTTTGATGTTATCCTTTTTAATTTATAACTTACTATTTAACTGGTGTTGCGAAATTGATTGCCGGCGTAGTCGTATATGGGCGACGCATACTAAATAATTGGATCTTACCAATTTGTTATTGAATCTTGTCTTATGATAAAATATTTTATGTTTAGTGGTTACATAGATAAAGCTTAGGGGAATGAGTTTATTTTTTAATTAATTTTTTTTCTTATAGTTCCACCAATGAGATATTTTAATTTGAGATATGCATTTTATAGTATTCCCAAAATGTTGAGTTCGATCTTCATTTTTATTTATGTTTAGACTAGTCATTTATGATTGTATGCCAAGCAATTACGTTGACGGATGGATTTTTTTTGTAATTTATATTTCATTTGATGATTATGCAATTTTGTGAGTTAAATGTAGTGTTTATTGCTACGGGTATTTTTTATTTGGATAGATGTGTTTATTCTTCATCTTCAGATTCCTATGAAATTTTTAAAAAAAATTTAATAGTATTAATGTTTGGATACTATTTATTTTAGTTATTAGTCTTTTAATTTGTGTATTTATTTACTGTGTTGTAACAATGCGGGCATGTATGTTTTTGGAGACGGACATGTATGTTTTTTTAGGCGAACATGTATGATTTTTGGAGGCGGACATGTATGTTTTTAGAGGCGGACATGTATGTTATTTTGAGACGGACATGTATGTTTTTTTGAGACGGACATGTATGTTTTTTTAGGAGAACATGTATGGTTTTCGGAAGCAGACATGTATGTTTTTGGAGACGGACATGTATGTTTTTTTAGCCGAACATGTATGGTTTTAGAAGAATGCATGTATGTTTTGAGAATGCCTACACACATGTTTGAAAGAGAGACAAAATACATATTTTTTTCATATATGATCATTGGCGTTAAATATTAGTGCATGTGTACTTTTGGTATTATTAATAATTTCTATTTTTATGGATATTAAACGTGTATGTTTTTAGTTTGCTATAAATTTATATTATTCAAAAAATATATGTGCACACATGACAACTCTAACAAAAAACATGTATGTTTATAGAAAAATTCAAAAAATTGTAAAGTACAAAAACATGTATGTTTATACATGTAAAGTTGTTTTTTTCAAAACATTAATGTTTTTGAATTTTGAAAAATAAAAGAATTTAAAAAGCAAAAGAAAAAAAATTATAAAAAAACTAATTTCGCAAAAAAATTTTAAAAAAATAATTTCGAAAATTTAGAAAAAAAAACTTATTTTTAATTTCGGGAAAATAAAGAAAATAAGAAATTAAATAAAAAACTAATTAGAAACAAAATTAAACTATAGGTTTTCCTATTATGCCCTTTTGATTTAAATGAAATTCTTTAATAATACTAAATTCTTATTGGCTGATTATGGTTCTGATAGTTCTGTCATTTAAAATAGTTCTGAAAAGAAAGCCCCCCTATATATATATATATATATATATATATATATATATATATATATATATATATATATATATATATATATATATATATATATATATATATATATATATATATATATATATATATATATATATATATATATATATATATATATATATATATATATATATATATATATATATATATATATATATATATATATATATATATATATATATATATATATATATATATATATATACACTAGCGTCGAACCCACCCAACAGGCGGGGTTTTTTTTTCTTGATGGTGAGGATTTGTGGTTTGTGATTTTTTAATTTTTTTAGTTTGTAATTTAATATTTAATATATTTTTGTTATAGTTTACCCTAAATTAGATTTTATATATTAATTTAAAATGTATAATATTTTGATATTATTTTTTTAGGTTTCATGTGTTTTATTGAATGAATATATAGTTTCTTGTTGAATTTGTGTATGATTTTGTAACGATTTTTGTCAAATCGCACATTAAAATATCATCAAAATACCCTCTAAATAGACCAATAAAACCCAAATATGCTAAATATAAATGAAAATATGTTTGTTATACTTTATTAGGTGTTGGATGTACAAAGGATATAAAAGAAATCAAACACGGTGATTTTCAGATGCAAACGGGGTCTATTTTTATCCACGGGCACACCATTGGAAAGAGCGCGAGATTACGATTCTAAAGCTACTTTCATTTCTTATTGGGTCACAAAATTCAAAATATGTTTGTTATATTTTATTGAGTGTTAGAGGTAGAAAGGATATAAAAGGAATAAAAAACGGTGATTTTCGGATGCGTTTCGTCAACGTTTACACTTTTTTAAGATTCAAACGGGGTCTATTTTTATCCACCGGCACACCATTGGAAAGAGCACGAGATTATGATTCCAAAGCTACTTTCGTTTCTCGTTTGGGCCATTCGATACATCTTTTATAGACCGGACAAGTCTTTGTATTATATAAGCCCAACACAAGCCCAACTAAAGTATGTTTAAATATAAAGGTTTGCATACATATTACTAAAAGTACACATATCCCAGTTGGTAAAATAAGGGGTGCTAGGTTTGAGGGTGGAGACCAGGGTTCGATTTTAGTCAATGACACTTTTTGCCATTAACCGATTTAACCCGTTTCTCTCCCGACCCGGTCCAAAAACATCCTGACCCAGTTAAGATCAAACATGACCCGTCAAATAGAGATCCGGTTCAGCCCGGTAATGACTCGTTGCATATTTAAACCGGATCGGTTCAAATATTAACCGGATCGGTTCAAATATAAACCGGACCGGTCCAAATTCGAACCAGAATGTTACGTATTCGAACCGGGCCGGTCTAGATTCGAATCCGACCGGTCTAGAATCCAACCGAACCGGTCCAGAAATGAACCGGACGGGTAAAGATTCGAACCGGATTTAATAATTAAAAACGCAGTTCAAAACGCAATTTTCAGAACTGCGTTTCAAAAACGCAGTTTTCAAAAATCTGTGATTTCAAATCATCAAAATCGTGAAAAATTAAGAGATTTTAGGGAATTCTGAAATACTATTGGCTAATAAGTTCCATGTCACATATGACTGGGATTAAGGGTGTGGTATCAAATCATAATTATACCTATATATATATATATATATATATATATATATATATATATATATATATATATATATATATATATATATATATATATATATATATATATATATATATATATATATATATATATATATATATATATATATATATATATATATATATATATATATATATATATATATATATATATATATATATATATATATATATATATATATATATATATATATATATATATATATATATATATATACATGCGTTCATGTGAGAAGGCTATTTTTTGTAAAATTGTGAGATGAAATCCTGGCCACTCATTTATCCCCTCCTTTTTGAGATCTAGTGGCTTAGATTATATTTATATATATAAATTAGTAACATGTGTCATCTAAAATAATTCTAGAAATTTTTTTCTACGTAAAAATTTTTCGAAATTTTTTTTATTTCGAAAAAATTTTCGATTTTTTTCGAAAAAAATTCGATTTTTTTTGAAAAAAGTCTTCTATTTTTTTTGGAAAAACTTTTCTATTTTTTTATGAAAAAAAATTTCGAATTTTGTTCGGAAAATTTTCGATTTTTTTCGAAATTATGTTTTAGGGTTTAGAGGTTGGGGTTTAGGGTTTATGGGTTAAGGTTTAGGGTTTAGGGGTTTAGGTTTAGGATTTAGTGTTTAGTGGTTTAGGGTTAGCGTTTAGGGTTTAGGGTTAGGGGTTAGGGGTTAGGGTTTAGAGGTTTAGGGTTTAGGGTTTAGGGGTTTCGGCTTTAGGGTTTAGGACTTAGGATTTAGGGTTTTAGGGTTTTAGGTTTTTAGGTTTTAAGGTTTAGGGTTTTAGGGTTTAGTGATTTAGGGTTTAGGGTTTCAAAAAATATATTCGAAAAAATTTTTAGAAAAAAAATTTTTGAAAATTTTTCCGAAATTTTTTGAATTTTTTTAACTTTTTATTGAAAGACACATGTTAACACATTATATATATTTAATCAAATCTAATGCATATGTTAACATATTATATATATATATATATATATATATATATATATATATATATATATATATATATATATATATATATATATATATATATATATATATATATATATATATATATATATATATATATATATATATATATATATATATATATATATATATATATATATATATATATATATATATATATATATATATATATATATATATATATATATATATATATATATATATATATATATATATATATATATATATATATATATATATATATATATATATATATATGTGTGTGTGTGTGTGTTTGTGTGTGTGTGTGTGTGTGTTCTTGTGGTGTACACTCTTAAAATAGGTTATAATAGGTACCAATCAGAAACTGACAAGTGTACTTTTAATTAAAATAAAATACTAATTAATTTTAATATGTTTTATAGTTTTTAACAGGATTTTTATCTCATTAAGGGTATTTTGGTAATCTAAATTTATGCATTATTTGATTTAGTTGTCCATCTTAATAGGTATCTCCCTTGTTTACAGCCATCATGTAGAACAAGCTGACCAGTTCTCCCAAAAATTACGTACCATAAACATCAACTAATCCATTATTTCACACACATTACATACCAACCAAATGCAATTCTGAAATCATATCAAGCAAAATACAATTTAAAAAAATCATATCATTTGATTCAATCACTATGTGTACACCTAAGACATCATCTTTCGAAGGTAATTATGAAGCTTGTTAATTTTGTTTTGATTTTATTTAATCTTTAGATTACGTATATGATTGATAATGTTATCAATATACAACTCTTTAATCTTAGATTATGAACATTTTGATTTTTTAACTGATCTCATACATGTCATACTCTCTTTTTGCTATTATGATCATTTATTGTGTTTTAGGGTATCCTATGTATCATTCCGATTTTTGCACACTTAGTCAAAAACAATAATTCAACAAAGGCCACGTTTCAAAATTCCGATTATTACATGTCATAATCTGTTTTTGTTATTATGATCATTTATTGTGTTTTAGGGTAATACTATGTATCATTCCGATTTTTGCACCCAATGCTATTTAAATGTTTATGTAGCTGATGATATTCTTGGATTTTGTTTCATTTTATGATCATGTTATAATAACCTATTTATTGTATTATCAGGTGAGCCATCAACTCCACAATCCAATAATAATGTGAATCAGCCCGTCATTGGTGATGTTGAAAGTGTCCCACAAGTCGGTAGTTACCAACCAACACCTGAAGGTAGTAAATTTTGGGTTCCGGAATCTGGTAACAAACCTATCGTGGGAAAAGTTTTTGATTCAATTTAATTGGCTCTTAAATTTTATAAAGATTATGCAAGGAAATGTGGGTTCGAAGTAAGAAGGGGAGGTCAAAAGCAAATCAACAAAGATGAAGATCCTACTTTAAAGTATTTTGTTTATGCAAAAGAAGGCTTTAAACAACCATCAAACAATGTTAACAAAAAAACGATAAGATAGAGTCTGGTGGACCACAATCAGAGGTTGTTAACAAGGAAATTACTAGCAGAAAACGGGCATCACAGCGATGTGGATGTCCCACCAAACTACGTATTGAGAGAACAAAAGAAAATAAGTGTAATGTTTATAAGTTCCTTGAGAAACACAATCATAAGATGGTCCATGAAGAAGATTATAAGTACCTTAAGGTTAATAGGAAGCTTAGTTTCCCATAACAACAGTTGTTGTATCACCTATCAAATGTTAATCTAGGTCCAACACGTTCTTTCAAGGTAATGAAAGAGATGTATGGGGGTTTTGAGAATGTTGGTGTGACTGATGTTGAATGTAGAAATTACAAACGGGGTTTGAATAATTTTATTGGTGCGCGTGCTGCACAAATGGTTGTTGAAAAGCTCTTAAGTCGGCAAGAGTTTTTTGAGAATTTTTCGGTTGAATTCAAACAGGACGAAGTTGATCAAACTTTGGTGGGATTGTTCTTGGCCGATGACAAAGTGAAGCAATATTTTGATGCTTTTGGCGATGTTGTGTCACTCGATGCTACATTTCGTTCAAACAGGTTTAGCATATCATTCATTTCCATTATATATCACAGTTTTTCTTAAAATAGTAGTACACATCACTATATACTTTTCTAACCAAATTTATATTTTTCTGTAGATACAACATGATACTTGTTCCTTTTACGGGCATAGATAATCACAACCGGTGTATTCTTTTTGGAGTTGCATTAATATCTGGTGAGTCTATCAAGAAGTATAGGTGGTTGTTGAAACGGTTCATCAAAATGTTTGGAAAGGCACAAAAAGTAGTTGTCACTGACCAAGACCTGACGATGAAGGTAGCCATCGAACAGATTTTTCCAGATTAAAGATATCGTCTTTGTATGTGGCACATTATGAAGAATCTAGCTGGAAAGGTATTTATTTTTACCATTAACAAATTAATTTTCACATTTACTTTGTTGAAGCTAGCTGAATTTTTCATTTTTTGTGTATATATTTGTTTCCGACTAATCTCAGGCAACTAATTTTGATTTTTTTATCTTCAATGAAGGTTGGCTCTGATTTATGTACCGACACAAACTTTAAAAAACGTTTGTGTGATATAGTTTGGACAGACAAAATCGACCCCAAGGATTTTGAGTCCGAATGGAGATCAATCATGGAAGATTTTAAGTTGAATGACCACAAATGGTTGGCCGATATGTTTGATATGCGTTACAATTGGATACCAGCATACTTGCGTTATAAACCGATGTCTGGCCTCATGCGAACGACATCTCGTTCCGAGAGTGAAAATCATTTTCTTGGTCAGCTTACTAATCCGGACCTTACTTTGGTTGAATGTCTAAGCAATTATGATACGGCTATTGATTCACAAAGATTCAAATATGGCAAGAATACACATTACTCCAATTACAAGACCCCGGACTTGGAAACACATCAGCAAGTTAAAAAGGAAGCAGCTGAGTTGTACACAATCACTCTGTTTTATGATGTTCAGGACGAAATTTGGAATTTGCTGTGTAATTGCTTTTCACTAAGAGTACAAGAATCAGAAAGTTTTTCTACATATGTTATTTGTGATACATAAGGGAATTCCAACAAAAAAATAAAGGCTCCTTATGAAGGTTTATTAATATCTTAACAATTATATAAAACCCTAAATGAGATCAAAGCACATATAGCGGAAGCGATTTAACAAGATCTTAATAATAAGACAATTATTATTAATCGAATTAGGGTTACATACCTTTACGCTAAAGCAAATCCAGAAGACGAAGAACAAATCACCAATTCGGGTTAATACCGTATACACCAAGATATAGTCTAAAGTAAGACTATATTACGATCTTGTACACACGTAATACAACGACCTAACCGTGATTCTAGCACGTGAAAACCGAGCTACAACACTTGTAATTAATCTACCCAACAACCCTAGAGAGTGGCTAGGACTAGAATGTAAGTAAATCGATCAACCAAGAAAACCAAATGAAACCCTTTGTCGGTTTCACCTTGCGATCGAACCAAGAAGAAAGAGAGGGGAAAGAGATTCAAGTTATGTTGTAAATTATGAGGGATAAGGGATTGTATTTATAGACCTCAACCCATTGTAGCCCAAATAAATAAAAGGCAACTTCCCCCCCCCCCTGCTCTAACCGACGAACGAGCACCCCTTGTGGGGTGTTCCAGAACCTTCCGTCCTTCTTTCCTTTTGTTTACTTACTACATATATATTTAACGCTCGTTAATACTTAATTATTAATTAATTAATGATTGTCATAGTTATATAGTTACTTGCTCGGTTTAAATTAATAAATACATAAATATATTTATTAAATAAATTAATAAATACAATAAATATATTTATTAATTAAATTTAACTCTTTATGTATTGTGTGCAATCCCGTAATCTCGAGTTCGATCCTATCACATGACTATTAAATATAAGTCCATAAACTTTCAGCTTCCACTTGGATATATTTCGAATATCGTGATTACATTGACTAGCGTCTAGTTACACTTAGCAATGTCACTAGTACAACTCGAGTAAGGTCTCCTGGACAAAACCTTTTAACAATTCTGCATCATTATTATTATCCTTTTATTTCTAATACAACATTAATAAGGATATGGATCTCAGTCATTCCTTTCATTAACCATTCTGTTTCTCGTTCACAGATTCTGCAAGATTACCAAAACAAATTTGGGTGTGGCCACACAAACATCTTACTAATCCCACGAGGGGCCCAGCTGTATTAAACTCCAAAACAAAACTGGAGGAAATAAATTACATATTGACTAGAGCAAAACTTATGAATTTTGCAACACTTTCGAAAATAATCCTTATAGCTACCAGTTACGTTTAGCATTAGATTATTCCACAGAGATACACTAGATTCATAACAGTTTCCTGGTATCTCAAGTCTAAGGATAACTATTTATGTTTTACTTTATTACAAAGATCCATAAAGTAAAAACATATAGTTGGGATAAGTCCTATATTCGATTCATCGAATATCATCCAAAATCGATCAATATACTTTCAAGTATACTCTATCGCTATTTTGATTTGTCTTAGTTTAATAATATTCCCATATTATTAATCGACATAGGACATTTAGCATAACTTTTATTCATGGATTAAAACATGTAAAATAGGATACACTTATTAAATAATAAAAATAAACGAAACCTAATCTTTATTTTATTATATAATAATGTCATAACATCCTTTATCTAAATACTAATCACAAATTTATTGCATGAGTTCGCTAGCTAGTTGCAGCCCAATCGCTTTGGCATGCTTAACTACCTTTGGTCTAGGAAAAGCCTTAGTTAAAGGACCGGCTACTTTATCATCTGTGTGAACTTTTATCAATTTGATTTCACGAGCTTCAACTTGTTCTCGGACGTAGTGATGTCTACGCATTAAGTGTCTGGCGCCTTTCATGACTCTAGGGTCGTTGGAAAATATTATTGCGGCATAATTGTCACAATACATATCTATAGGTTCTTTAATTGAAGGCATCACTCCAAGATCTTCAATAAACTTCCTAATCCAAACAGCTTCCATTGCAGCTTCTGAAGCAGCCATGTACTCAGATTGAGTAGCATGCATTGCAATCGTTGTCTGTTTCTTGCTCTTAGTCAACTGCTCCTCCATTGATAACAAAAACATAACCCGTCTGAGACTTTGTATCGTCTTTATAACATTGCCAGGACGCATCACAGAAACCTATAACATTCAGCTCTGTGTCTGGTTTCCCTACATATACCAAAAACATATCTTTTGTACTCCTCAAATACTTTAGAATATGTTTATCAGCAGTCCAGTGGAGCTTCCTTGGATTCTGTTGGTATCTACTAACCAAGTTCTGAGCAAACGCCACATCAGGCCTTGTGAATCTACCAACATACATTATAGATCCTACAGCCAAAGCATAAGGCACCTTCTGCATGTATGTCTCCTCTTCAGGAGTTGATGCATCCATCTCATGACTCAGATTATGCTTAAATTCCATATGTTGAAAACCTTTCTTGGAATTATGCATATTATACTTCTTGAAAATCTTATCTATATAAGCATCTTGACATAGACCAATTAACCTTCTTTTCCTATCCTGATAGATCTTAACTCCCAGAATGTATGGGGCTTCTCCTAAATCCTTCATAGAAAAACATTTACCAAGATAATCCTTAACAACTTTAAGTCTTAGAATTTTACTTTCCATGATTAATATGTCATCAACATATAGGACTAGGAACACTACATAACTCCCACTAGCTTTGTGATATACACATGGCTCATCACGATTCTGAATAAATCCAAACTTTTAGATTTCTTCGTCAAATCTTTTATTCCATTGACGTGATGCTTGCTTCAACCCATAAATGGACCTTTGAAGTTTGCACACATGTCCTGGATTCTCAGGATTAACATACCCTTCTGTTTGCTGCATATAGATGTCGTCATCTAACCGACCATTCAAGAAGGCAGTTTTAACATCCATTTGCCATATCTCATAGTCATAGTATGCTGCTATAGTTATGAGAATCCTAATAGCTCTTAAGTCTGCTACAGGAGAAAATGTCTCCTCGTAGTCTACGCTAAAAGTTTGTGTAAAACCTTTAGCTACTAAACGAGATTTATAGGATTGTACTTTTCCATCCATGACGGTTTTCTTCTTGTATATCCACTTATGTCTCACTACTTTAGCATTCGGTGGTGGTTCTACAAGAATCCAAACATCATTTACTTACATGGATTTCATTTCCTCATCCATAGCAACTATCCACTTATCCTTCTCAGGATCAAGTATGACGGATTTATAATTAGCGGGTTCACCAAGATCCCCTAACTCATCATCTTCCTCTATGTTAAGACATATATTGCTTTTTGCGTTTTTAATCCTTGCGAATCTACGCAGAGGAACTAATTTCGATGGAACCACCAGACTTTTTGGTTCTACAGGAATTACATCACTAGTGTTTTCAAAAGGTAATGTATCTATATGACTCTCTTCTAGATCATAATTTTTCCCACTAAATTCTTGATTAACAAGATCAGATTCAAGAAAGTCTCCATACCTAGCAACAATCACATTGTTCTCAGGTGGATAATAAAAGTAGTAACCCATAGTTTCCTTAGGGTATCCTACAAAGATGCATTTTACAGATCATTGTTGGAGTTTGTCACCAGAGTCATGTTTCACATACGCCTTGCAACCCCAGACCTTTAAATAAGACAAATATGGCTTCCTGCCATGCCATAGTTCATATGGTGTCTTATCTACCTTCTTTGTGGGAACCATATTTAAAATACGAACAACATATTCTAAAGCATAATTCCAAAAGGATAAAGGTAAAGTTGTAAGATTAAACATAGATCACACCATATCCAATAATGTACGATTTCTCCTTTGGGATACATCATTTTGTTTTGGAGTATAGGGAGAAGTAAGATGCTGAACAATTCCATTCTCACTTAGATAATTTATAAACTCTTGACTTAAATATTCACCACCTCTATCAGAACGAAGAGCTTTTATCTTCTTCCCTATTTACAATTCAACTTCTGCTTTAAACACTTTGAATGTTTCAAATACCTCATGTTTATGCTTAAGTAAATAAACATAACCATAACGGCTATAATTATCCGTAAATGTTAAGAAGTAGCTAGCACCTTTCCTTGACGTATGTCTAAGTGGTCCACACATATCAGTATGTATAAGTCCAAGTAGATCAGTAGCCCTTTCAATATTGCTATTAAAAGGTTTCATGTTCATCTTTCCAGATATACAAGACTCACATTTATTAAATGATTCATCATTGATACTTTCCAAAAGACCTTCACATTGAAGCTTTTATGTACGAGTCTTCCCAATATGGGCAAGTCTACAATGCCAAAGATAAAAAGAGTTCTTGTCAAACTTTCTCTTCTTACTCATGCTAAAAACAAATTTATTGTTCTTGGATTCATTATCATGCATGTCTATTTCAAATACACCATTCACAGAAATTGCATTAAAATAGAAAATACCATTTTTCCAAACAGAAATTCTATTTTTATCAATCGTGTGAACAATCCATTATTTAAAAACAAGAAAAGGAAATAACACCCCTAACAATTGTAGATGCATAATGACAATCATTTAATCTCATTACTAAACCTGAAGGTAAAACTAGATTAAAGTTCCTATAGCTTCAAGCGCTGCTTGTGCGCCATTGCTCACTTGCAGATATTGTTCCCCATAGGAAAGCTTCCTTTCAAGATTAAATACCTGCAACATATTACAAATGTTAATACCGCATCCCGAATCATATACCCAGGAATTTAATTTGTATGTTAAATTGAACAATTCAATCATAAATAAAGTACCTGAAGCTGCAGCGCTCTGCTCAAACTTCTTCTTTATTTCTCGCAATTCTTCGAGGTAAAGAGGGCAATTCCTCTTCAAGTGACCACTTGCCTTGCAATAGTGACAAGTCTCATCCTTTTAAGATTGACTCTTCTTGACAAAGTTCTGCTTAGGTTTCGAATAAGTCGCAACTGGTTTGCCCTTATTACCCTTGCCTTTGCCTTTCTTCTTATTCTCTTGTGGTTTTGGCTTACTCACTCTACCCTTTTATATGGTTAGTATAGAAGGCCTAGTGGTAGATGCCTTGTCTTTCAACCCCTTTTCATAGTCAATGAGCATTGCATGCAAATCACTATCTTCCCCGTGCAATGCATATTATAGTTTTTAACGAAATCGTTGAAGTCCTTGTTAAGGGACCTATTGATCAAGTTTATAGACATATTATGATCATAGGGTTGTCCTAGTGTAATGAGTTGTTCCATATAACCCCTCATCCAAATAATGGGCACTTACAGACTTTCCTAGAGCTTGCTTGTAGCTATGTAAAGCATCTACCAAGTCGTAGATCTCCACAGCTTGTGGCTTCTCGAACATAGCCTTGAGCTCATCAAGCATTCGATTAGGTGAAAATAGCTCATACTTCTGTTGAAGTGTTGGAGCCATTTTTCCTAGCATTAAGCAAGCCACCTCAGAGTGCTTCTTAACGTTAGCAACGTGTTCAAGCCTTTGCGCATCAGATGCTCCTTCAGCAAGATCCTATGGATAGGTAGTAGTCAAGATATCGATAGTACCCCGCTGCTCTCAAGACAATTCTTAGCGAGCGGTACCAATCATTGAAGTTTGAGCCAGTAAGTTCAGGTCGTTCAAAGAAGTTTTGAACGCGGAACTTATAGTGTTAGTAGTGGTATGAGCCATTTCTACAGAAATAAGTTCAAATATTAGTATTTTCGATAACCAAATACTTTCAAGAAAATAAAATTACCCCGGTATAAAACCATATTATTTTCCTTGAATTCTAGAACTATATTGACATAGATCCAATACATCTGTTGATCTGCTAGTAATGAATGTACTCAACGTAGCGACTTGTCGAACAATTTACTTGACAAACAATTTTCAATTTCTATATTTAAGGGATTTACATTGCCAAAAAACGTTTTGCATTGTAAACATGTTTCATCCCTTCTGAATGCATTAAGTTTCCAGATCTCACTTAGTAACATAATTAAGTCGTCTAATCTGAGTAACGTAAAACCATCATATGAATTCTCATTCTACAAACGGTTTTCTCTCCATCACAACATCACCCAAAAATCTCATTTGATGACGAAGTAATTTCAAGTGTTCGTCAATTAGGAGCATTCGACTTAAATTTTAAGGGTATAAATTTTGATGTCAAAACAATGTATGGAGAAGCAAGCATACAATCTCCATAGCATAAGTTTAATAAAACATTTAGTAAACTTTTTCACAAGATTAAATTTCTTCATAAATTACGTTGCGGTATTGGTTAAACAAATTAAAAAACTTACCCACAACTAATCACAACGTACTTTTTCTAGAACTCGGCTACGCACAAAGCAATACCCTTATTCATTGTGTTTCGGATGTGAATTTGTGGTAAATCACCATTACGGTATAATTCAATTAATAATCGTAGGTAATTTAAATTTTTGACGTACAGGCGAGCCGGAAATTTGGTCAGCGACTAATGGCATAACACCTCCTTCCTTAACTGGGTACATGAACAGCGGTGCGTTAAACCCACTTTATAGTTTGTCAAACTGAGTAGACCGTTAGATTATTATTTTAATTCACCAATCAACGTAATATTATGTAATTTAAATCTCTAACAAATCATTAATTTAATATGATTTAGTCCATATTATTTTTTTTCGAAAAAAAACCCTTGTTTACAACAATTCAACAATTATATATATAAACAAGTAAAAAAACTAAATCATAAACACATAATAACAATTTATATGTGCAATAAATGAATCAAATAGCCACATATACGATTTATTCAATAATCATCAAATCTAGGTCTTTATATTCATATAAAAGTCTTCTTTAATTCAAGATTTATTGAATCAAATAATCACGTAGCACATATAATCATATAAACATATAATTTTACAATCCATGAAAACATGCACGTAATCATGGATTCTCCACAAATATTAACAATTAAATCTCTACGGATCGTAACCATACATGACATAACAATTAAGCATGCAATTTAATCTAAAGTTATCCCATATGTAATTTAGGGTTTCAAAACAATTCCCTTTTTATTTAAAATAGGGCCAAAACCCTAATTTTTTAAAAACAAAACCCTAAATTTATGAAAACCTAAAAAACATGTAGTTTTAACTCAAAACTATTATTAGTTAAAAAACTTTAGATTTTCGATAATTATAACATGTTAAAACGGCACTCGATGCCACTAAAGGTTTATTAATATCATAACAATTATATAAACCCCTAAACGAGATCAAAACACATATAGCGGAAGCGATTTAACAAGATCATAATAATAACACAGTTATAATTAATCAAATTAGGGTTACATACCTTTACGCTAAAGCAAATCCACAAGACGAAGAAAAAATCACCAATTCGGGTTAATAGCGTATACACCAAGATATAGTCGAAAGTAAGACTATATTACGATCTTGTACACACATAATACAACGAGCTAACCGTGATTCTAGCACGTGAAAAGCGAGCTACAACGCTTGTAATTAATCTACCCAACAACCCTAGAGAGGGGCTAGGACTAGATTTTAAGTAAATCGATCAACCAAGAAAACCAAATGAAACCCTTTGTCGGTTTTACCTTGCGATCGAACCAAGAAGAAAGAGAGGGGAAAGATATTCAAGTAATGTTGTGAATTATGAGGGATAAGGGGTTGTATTTATAGACCTCAACCCATTGTAACCCAAATAAATAAAAGGAAACTTTTGCCCCCCCCCCCCCTTTGCTCTAACCGACGGTCGAACACCCCTTATGGGGTGTTCCGGAACCTTTCGTCCTTCTTTCCTTTTGTTTACTTACTACATATATATCTAACGCTCGTTAATACTTAACTATTAATTAATTAACGATTGTTAAAGTTATATAGTTACTTGCTCGGTTTAAATTAATAAATACATTAATATATTCATTAAATAAATTAATAAATACAATAAATATATTTATTAATAAATTAACTCTTTACGTATTGTGTGCAATCCCGTAATCTCGAGTTCCATCCTATCAAACGACTATTAAAAATAAGTGTATAAACTTCCACCTTATATAGATTTATGAGGTACTATTAACTATCTATCTTGTTTTTCATTTCATGTTTTATTATACTTTACATAAGCACTCGGTTGTATCCATATTAAGTTTTCCCTTTTTATATCTTCAATAAGCCAAGTATGTAGCATCTGAATGTTCCGCTCAATGTAGTTGCTTAAGGGATGATTGTTTTCATCTACTTTGTAGCCATATTTTTTACGTTCTGCGTATGTCGAAGGTGTACCACTTTTGAAACAGTACTTTCAGACGAGAGTCAAAGAATGCTTTGCTCCTTAAAACTGTCGATAACATAAACGAAATTAGAAGTGAATCAAAGCCACAATGTGAACTAGATTTTGTTATTTGGGAGATTTATAGCAATGTTGAACAATCTGTCACTCATTTGGTCGGTGACCTTGAAAAGCTTCATTTATACAAAGACACGCAGAAGAATTTGACGGAGAACGCTAAGATTGATGTTCCTAGCCCTCCTAAGATGAAGATAAATGCAGTTTACGCATCAAGGCTTGGTGTAACCGAACCTGAAAATGTTTATATTCTCGCCCCTCATGGTATCAATAATAAAGGTCACATGATTCGTATCAGGCTTAAATCCAAGAGTTAAATTGCAATGAAGCTATCTGACAAGCCAAAGAGGTTGTGCGGTTTCTGTAAGAAGTATGTGAATCATGATTCAAGGAATTACCCCAAAAAGAAAAAGGGATTACAAGAAGAGGAGTTTGATGCCGTGGAGCAGGATGAGGGTGACGACATGGATATGTACGGTAGTGATTAATTTCATCTTTTTAGCTATTTATGAATTACGCTTGAGCATCATTATGGATTTTATTTATGTTTGTTTTTGGATTTTTTGTATCACGACAATGCATTACATTTTTTGGATTAATTTTTTTACTTTAATTTGAATTTGGTTGATGGAAGTAGTTAAAACGTACCAGTTTTTATTCAATGGAATTGATAGTTGTTTGGAATTACCTAAAATACGTTAGATATTCTGACTTAATCTAGAATCCTAGTGTTTGTAGAGCTACACTTATAGAAGTTTTTCTTATATTTTAATGAATTCCAAACACCCTGATACATTAATTTTTTTTTATGAGATTTACTATTGTGGTAGTTTTTTGAATCTATAATTGCACATGTAAATGAGTGTTTGCACAGGTAAAGGAGTTGTTAGGTTGTAGTACTCAATTAGTGTTTGGGATTTCATAGTTATCTGATATATTATGGTATTCAATAGTGTGTTTGAGATTGCGTATGTATCAGCAACTATATCAAGTGCTCATAGTATCTGCAACTATATCAGGTGCTCATAACAGGCCAAAGTTATAGCTTTACGTTGAAATGTGATTTGTATGTACATTAAATAATTTATTTGTATCAGTTAACATCCGACTCTACTGATCTATATATTATTGTGTATTTGTATAAGCTAATATAAGTTAATTTGGTGTCTTGCAGAATTTCATAGTGATGCACCAATGTAAATCTGATTGCTGACGTTTTGTCCCATAAAATAGGTGATGAAACTTTCAAGAAGGTCCTAAAATAAATGAAACCGCTGATCAAAAAGGTGAACAACTTTTTTTATAAATCATGTTGAAAAAGTGCTACATCAGCTTCATATTACCAAGTTCTAATGTGTTCTGAAAATTAAATGCTGTATTAGATTATATTATAAAAATGTTGTTATCTGACTTTTTTTAAATATGTATTCAAACTTTAAAAATAATTTTATACATGATATGGTTAATTTAAAAAAATCACTTTAATAGCCATTATCCCCTAATCAATAGGTAATATCCTTATTCTTAAATAACCTACATATACACTTCATACTCACCAAATCATAGTCAAAAAACACATCACAAAACTCACAGCCAAAGAAAAAAGATATTTAGACTTCTTCAATTCAAGGTAAATAAGAAGATTTTTTATGGATGAATTTATGATACATTATTAAAATGAATCAAGGTTTGTGATTATTACTTCCAGTTAAATGACACATGATTTTTTTCTTTCAATCTTAATATTAATACTAATATAGGTAAAGAATATTTCACGTGGAGTAAATGAAAGAGCTATATCGCTATCACACTAGCCAACAAGCCAATGAGGATGTGCACATATTGTGTCAAGTATGGATACCATGATGAAAGGCACTGTCCCGAAAGGAAAAAGATACGCGACCCGGACATGTCCCATATCGCTACCACACTATCCAACAAGCCAATGAGGTTGTGCGCATATTGTCGCAAGTATGCATACCATAATGCAAGGAACTGTGCCGAAAGAAAAAAGACACACGGCCAGGACATGTGTCAAGTTGTTCCAGGATGTTGTGGCAACTAGTTGTTATTTATTTAAATCATGTTCAATTATCAGGATATTGTGTCAGGATATTTGTGATCTTTTTTTTCTGCATGAAGCGTGTCAGTTTTGTTTTCTAAATAAATCATGTTCAATCATATCATACATGTTCTGGCTATTTTGGATGGTTACCTTGTTATTAACCATGTAGCATCTAATATCCAAATACATAGCAAAACTACAAGGAACAGTTACTGATATAGAGACTACAAATTGATTCAGGGAGCCTAACAACAAAGTTAATCAGTGAGCCTAATACTAAATGCACCAACTACAGTTTTCAGCCAAGCAGCCACAAACAATCATGCACCAACTACAAAGTGATACAGGGATCATAATACAACAAACACTCTTGCACAACTATACAAATCGATACACAACTATACAAATTGATACAAGGAGCCTAATACCACAAACACTCCTGCACCAACTATAGTTTTGCTCCTATCAGCCATCCTACTAGACTAATTCGTCTTGGTTTGGATTTACATGTATGTACCTTGAATCATATTGGAGAAGACTTTCATTAAAATACTCTAAAATTCCAACATAAATTCACCAAAATAACAATAGCCTGAACAAAGGTCTCAGTTTAAATGAAACATCATTCCCATAATTTCATCAAAATAACACATCATAAAAATGTATCAGATGTCTTGACATAACATACCTAAGATTCAAAATAAATGCAACAAAACAAAATCATTCTAAACACACTGTCGACACTCCTAAACAAAATTTAAACAATTAAACTTGAGATCACTTCATCATCTCCGTAACACGTGTCATGATCCTTTTTAATGCACCATCTTCATATTGTTTCCTTTCTTCATTTGTTAATTTTCTAAAATCGTGTACTTCTTGTTCAAACTCTTTCTTTAGCTGGTCGTTGTCTGCAAGAAGGATCTTTGCCACGTACTTGATGCGAAGTTATTTCAATTCTTTCATTTGTTCTTCTCCCTCTATATTCAAGTCACAGTAGTCCCCATTACCTTTGAATGTTTCCATGTGGCGCATCACGAAAACTCCACAATCAACATAGTTCTTTTTGGTATTGCATCCCAATTGCATTATCATTATATTGGCTTTAAGCATTTTATCATAACAAGGATGATTCACATGTATATTCCCAAAACATAGCAACCTGTTAAAAATACACCATACATATCATTCCATATCATTAATGATATATGAAATTTTTTTTAGAATTTGAACTTACCATTACTAAAGGCAGTGGACCATATCGTTCACGAACATCAGTAACAGTTGATGATATGTTATCGAATATTTGCACTAAACTAGCTTTCACATTCATGCACATTAAAATAAAATGCTTCTCTATAAGGATCAGGAAAAACACCTATAGCCATGAACAATTACTGTCGGTTAGTAAATTTTTTATTTATGTATCATGTTCTATATAAAAAATTACAAAAATGTTGTACGTACCAATTCTATGCCATGTATGGTTTTATATATGCCTTTACTCACAACCTCCTCCATGTTTTGAGTGAACTTTTTAGCCTCCGTATCGTAGTTCCATTTCTTCATATCACTTGTCTTTATTCATGTAAAATATGTCATTATAATATTTTTCGTTATAAATTATCAAGGTTAGAAACACTAATACTTTAACCAAACTTACCACCATAGCCGTGTGGCAGAAAATTCTTTTTACACTGTTTATATTTGCTTATTTCTGTGCCTCATTCAGAACGTGTGTGAACAAGTCAATTGCCCCACTCGCGATATCTACTCCAGGGTACAATGTTTTTAAGACGGTTATTTGTCCATCAGCATAACTCGTCTTGAACACAATATCCCTTTCAAAACATACAATTGTTATAAACGCATCATTACATTCGTTTATTAAATTAAGTTTTAATGTTAACACAACGATACATAGAAACTTACGTTTCTTTAAGCTTTTCACTGAAGAAACATCTAGCTGCTTTGTTTTCATGCGGTGATATTCCACATATCACCGAAACTTCCCTAATCACATACAGGGAACGTAAGACTTTAGGAAGTATCGTACGACGCTTAACCCTGCCAGATGGAAACCCTTGTAATACATTAAGTGGCTGGGTTGTGAAAATGCATGTACAATTCCTCGGCTATCATCCCTAAACCTTGACATTTTGTTTGATGTATTACTTATCTTTTCACGGGCCCTATTGTTTGATCAGGCGTAAAAAACTCATCTTCTTCTGCTTTTTCTGGTGACACGTATTTTTGTGTAATGTCTAACAAAGCTTCATCTTCTTCCATATCTTTCCCATTTTCTGCACCACCTACCACTTTCCCTTGGGTAGCAGGTGGTTGAGTGACATTCAAATCAATATCACATTCCTTATCAAAATTCAACCTCGTTGGAATACTTCCACAAGTTCAGCCGCCTTCTTTAAACATGCCGATACACAGTTCTTCTTACCCTACATGACCACAAAAACGCCGATGCATATAATGTAAGTCCCTTAATATGACAATTGTTGATAACTATAACTCTTATAACCACGAAAAACACAATGAAATACTTTTCAAACGCGTAATGCTTTATTAACTATTATAAACAAAGTATTACAAAGTGCTATGAATACCCTCGTTGAATGACAAGAAGAAATGAACCCTAGAACAAGTAAACTAGATTCGAGACTCAAGTTTACAAGGGAACCAATGAGACGCTGGTAGACAGCTGAGGGCTCAGCGGTTCCAAGGTGAGAAAGAACTTAGATAAATTATCCAAGCACAAGGGTTGATTTAATTCTCCTTTCTCACTCCTATTTATAGTGGTACGAGGTTTCTTGCTTAGTGGGAGTAGTTGATACATGTCACCTTCTGAATGGAAGAGTACAACGTATTAAATGCATGTCCAAATCGAGACATACCTTTAAACAACTTTAGGTGAACAGTTCTGCCAACTGTTCACCTTTTGTTCCACTAGGTCGTACTAGGCTTTATCTTGAATCTCTTGTTTTGTCCCGCTCAAAACACTTGGTAGATTCTCCCGCCTAAAATATAAAGGATTGGACAAGCTGTGCTTGTCCCAAACTTCTGGGGTTCTTAAGTGATATCTGAGTATTGTCAACTCAGAGATCCTTGAACACCAGCACATTCCTTCTACATCCCAACTGTCCATAATTGCTGGTGAGTATGACTTCAGATTGTCTTCGACTTCTCTGGCGTTGTCTTTGACTTGAATGTTCCTAGTGTGCCAGCTGAAGCTTTGCCTTCCACTGGTCTGGTCTCTGTCGCTGGTCCTCTCAGCGATCAGTAACACTTAGTCTAATTAAACAAATCTAGACTGGGCCATAGTTAAAACTTTCATTGGCCCAACAATCTCCCCTATTTTGTTTATAAATTATATTAAGTCTAAAATTATTGTAAGTGAGTACACAGCTTCTTCTTACACATAGTTTAACAAACATACCTCAGAGTTTTATTAAACATAAAGAACCTAGTCTATTACAAGAACACCCAATGGTGTAAATATAAACAAAAATAAAAGGTTCTTCAGCGATCGAGGCGTTGATCACAGATTCTCTGGGCTTCAACTTTGTCACTTCTAGAGTTGATGACTAACTCAACTTCAAACTCAAAATCCTCAGCTAATTTGCAATTCCTTAGGATGTCCTGTTTGAGTCTGATGAGCTGGATGGTTGACGCCAGATGTAGTTCATTCATTCGCTAAAAGCAATACTCACAATTACCATTCATGAAGACCATACCTGTCTCTGGTTCTGAGTATACTTGGCCCCTACTGGTTTAGTGATCTCTTTGGGCAGTACCAAGTTTCTGTGCATCCCATCTACAACAATATTCTCAGTGACCAACTTCTCCACCAGAGGCCCCATTTGGGTTTTTCTTTTCCTTTGTCCTTGAGAAGGTTGTTGTTGTGAAAGTTGAGGAGACAGAGGTACCTTCAGCTTCTTTGCCGTGTCTCTTACCCAATTCAGCTTTGCTTGAATGTTTTTCATCATTTGGGCAGCACTAGGCCCAGTCTTCTTTTGGGCAAGAGACAACATTTCTAACCATTCAGAGAGGCCCAGATCTCTGAGTTTAAAGTCACTAAAGACTTGGTAGTTGGTTAGTTGGTTTTCTCTATAAAGGGTCATCACCACTCTTTTGTCTCTGTCAGTGTAACATGCATACTTGGTGATTTGACCGGGTTCAGCTCTTTGATCCATAATTCTTTCATACTCCTTTTGAAGGTTGCTCCTTTTAACTTCCAGTTCTTTGAGCTTAACCAACTGAGCTTCCTTTACAGTAGGAGAGAGTTTGTTCAGAGCTTCTTTGCTCTTGAGTTCAGCTGCTCTAATGTTTGCAAGCCTTTTGTGTTCCAAGATTTGAGCCTTTGCCTGCTCTGGGGTAAGTGGTAGTTCATTAGCGCTCTTAAATTTGTTCAAGTCAGAGTGTTTAGAGAGCTTGGCTGTGGATCCGCCTTCTTCTTGGAGGGAGTGCAGGGTTATTTCAGGTTCTTCAATGGCAATTCCTTTTCCCTTGTCCTTTGCTGATTCAGTGATGGGGTTGAAGGATCTGAGAGGTTTTGGTGTTGGAATCCCTGTTGAAGGTGTTGGTTGTTTAAGTGATTGCTCCCCCTTAGGTGGAGCGGTGTCTGCTTCTTCTTCAGAGGTGGAGGTTTCTGAATTCTCCCCCTCAGGCATAGCGCTGGCCGTAGCTGTGCCTGATCCAGGTTTAAGGAACTTAACAAATTCTTGATGGACAAATAAGCAGATTTCTTTAAGTTCCTTTTGTAAGAGCTCATGAAGAAGTTTTCTTGAAGGCTCAGACGCCTTGGTAATAGCTGCAACATTTGCTTTGACAGCTGTTGTGAGGATTGATGGTATGTATTGCTGAAGGCTCTGGTCTAGAACAGCTGGGAGGTGAGTTTGCAAGGCATCTCCCAGTAGTTGTGGAAGCAGTGCGGTCATAGAGGACTCTACAGATGAAGTTAGTGAAGTCTCTAGGGTGGTGGTGAGTTCCTCAGCAGCATGGGTGAGTGTTTGCAATTCAGAGAGGATGACATCATTTGTGACTTTGGGCTTGGTTTTACTGATGTCACCCCTCTTGACCCAGAGATCCTCAGCGGCGAGTTCCTGAACATCTTTCATTCGAGGAACATGGATGTGACAATCCGTCAATTTATGATTGATATTTTATTCTCAATATTTATTTGAAAATATTATTTTCAAATGTTAATAATATGAACTAACTTATTTTTGGGAAGAAATTTGGATTTATGTCTTGAAGTAGCATCGACTACGTCTAAACCGGAGGATTCTACGTTACGTGCTTACGTTTACATACACCGTTTTGGTGACATTCCGACATTTCATAAAATAAATTTATCCGCGAATATTATTTTGTAGTTTTAAATTTGTGTTGGTTCATAAACTCACAAATTTACGAGAAGAGATTAGGACTTACGATTTTAATTTAACGTCCTTTACGACTAAACCGGAAACCTTAGGATTACGTATTTACGTTTTCGAACTCCTTTTTTGATGAGACAATTTTTATTAGATTCGTTTTGTGCCATTGATTCATAATTTATAAAAACGTTTTTCGTAAAACGACCCGAGGGCACGCAAATCGAGGAAAATAGAATCGAGGAGTACCCGTAAATAAATGGGGATGAGACAAGTGGGACACTTGTCCCACCCCCACTATAACCGGCCAACACTTCACAACTCAACACTTGATGTGTCAAGTTGAAAATAATAAGCTAACACATGTCTTTAGCTTAGCTTGTAAGCTTACACTACCTCAAAACAACACACCCCAAAACCATTTCTTCATTTGTACATGCAATACCACTAAAAAAACTCTCTCAAATCTCTCTCTAACCTCCATATGTGCCGTCCCACTTTCTCCCCTTAAACCACCACCATTGATCAAAAGTAACCATGAAATCTCATGTTATTCATACACATGTTGAAGCCCTTTTGAAACCCTATTGATTGGTGGTGATTATAACATTCAAGAAGGAGTTTCCATGGAGTCTTGGGGCTTATTTTACACAAGGTGTTCATGAAGAATGGTGGTCTTAGAGATGGTCTTGGTTATCCAAAAGTTTCTCCATCAAAATCCATGTTTTGATCACAACCTACATCATCATGGTGGTATAAAGATTGTTCTCCCCATCCTCTTGTTATTTTGATTATGTAATCATGTCTTTTATTTCCTGTTGTATATGTATATGATGATTATATGATGATAAAAGTATTGTGTGGGGATTTGGTGTTGATAAATATGATTAAAAAGGTGAAAAACTATAAGAAACAAGGTTAAAATCTTGCTTAAAAATGATGGCTGTATAAAACAGTAAAGAAACATGTCATGAACTGATAAAATGGCATAGATTAATGGATATAAAGTAAGTAAAATATCTTGTACAAATGTGAGAGTTGGCCATGCAATGGAATCATTAGGATGAGTGAGATATGATCAAAACAAGTTTAGAGTACAAATCTGAGTTCACTGTTTTGGACGATTTTTAGAAAATACTTAGATGCTGATTCAACAGTAGCTATAGGAGAGTTAAATGGAGCACATATCATGTAGTTTATGTCATAAAAATTTGAGCTTCTATCTCCATATAGAACTCTAGATATGGCAGTTTTGGTGAACATGAAAGTAAAAATCAGATTTTGGAAATTAAAGTATAATTGTATTATATAAGCACTCAAATAAAAATAGTATAAAATATGAATTAAAACCCACTAACTCATATAATACATTTATATAAATATGTATAAGGATAAATAAATGGACATTTTATAAAAATGGTAATTTGATAAGTTTTATAAGTTATAAAACTATAAACATAATTTTTACGACTTTTTCGGCTATTACCGTAAAATTAACGTTTTTGTTAAATAAAACTTAGACGGTTGGACCCGTCTAATGTAAACAATTATAAACTCATATACTGATATATAAACATATATAACAAGTAAAAACCGATAAAACCCGAACTATATAACATACGGACATTAACGGGCTAAGTTAACGTTATTGGACTAATAATACAACAAAATCGACTAAAACACTTATAAACTAATTTATTGGGCTGAACCCATTTGGGCCCAACATGTAAAGTGTAAATACTGATAATAAAAGTATGAAATGGATTAATACAAGTTAATAAACTTATAATAGGCTTATTGGACCTAAAACACGTAAATAGGTAAAACTAGTAAACTAGTAAGAAGTTACCAATGCGTAAACACAAAAATGAGTGAATGAGAATATATAAACCCACTTGATCATATATATATATATATATATATATAATCATCATATGTATACATAATTGTTATTTTAATAAAGTCACTGGACAAACGTCTAAGACCGATTATTATTTATATAGGTTTCCGTGATTGAAGCACGTACCGTACGTCCGAATTGCCAATAACCTGCCTTCCCACATCAATGTGAGTTCATAGCCTCACACTCTTTTAAATGTTTTTATGAAATGTTTTATAAACCCGCGAGGGAGATAACATGTTAGATTTTATAAAATAGGACACCATTTGTCCCGATTGTTTGTTTATTAATTTGGACCCGAATGATTGTATGACCCGATTGTATGACCTGATAAATGATTAAAGGACCCGATAGATGAAATAAAATAGATTATTAAAGTTAGGTTATGTCACTAAAAGTTCCATTAGCATGAATTGTGAACTACCGGGATTTGGTAGACGCTTATGCATATAATAGTACTATTTGGGGACGATCACCCCAGTTCGCGCCTTGACGGTTGATCCCCGTCGTGCCACATTGATTGGTAAGCGAATTTATGCATGAGAAGATTTCCATAGCGTGACCTTTGTGACGACACGCTAATTTAGATGGGCAAATTGAGTATCGGTTAGCTACCCGTTGTTTGGTTTAGCAAGGTAACAATGTCATGCGGCTTATAATAATCCAGTTAACGAAATACTACTATACGCACCGAATTACGATGTATTGCCTGACTAGCAATACGGGGTCATACTATTGATATTATGTTCGTGTTTTGGTTTTATATAACCATATTCATATAACGGTTTTTTTATTTAATCTATACAACGTTATAAAACGTATTGTATGATGTTTTCACGACATTGGCTCGTATAATGATTTTTAAGGCAAATGCCTATATTATGATTTTGATAAAGATTTGTATAGAATGATTTTTTGGCTATTTTATGGCCTATTACAATGATTTGTACAAAATCATTTTCGGTAAATATTTTATACCGATGTTATATTGATGGATTTTATTAAACTCTATGAATTCACTCGGCGTTATCGCTGACCTTTTCTTTTAACATGTTTTATCTCAGGTACTTGAAAGTAATTCTCGGGAAGACAAAAAGAATTCATGGCCCGCACCTAAATACTTATTTCCGTTCAAATGCTTTGTAAAACCTGTATTAAATACAATGACTTGGGACCTATGTAACTTTGATATTTATGAATGGAAATGCTTTATTATTAAACGACGCGATTTTTATGCGTTGTCTATGATGTGAGTAATGTGCTATCCCATAACACCAACTAGTCTTCCGCTGTACTGAGTTGTATAAATTTGGGGGTGTTACAGTTTGGTACCAGAGCTCTCGTTATAGAGAACTAAAGATTTTTAAAACCAAGTTTTTGAATAAAACATTTCAAAATCTTTTAATTATAAACATTTTTCTAAAAATGTCTAAAAATCTTTTGACTATAACGGTGCCGAAGAATTCCCGAGTTACCGACAAGGCCAGACTGAGAAGTGTTATTTTAATATATATATATATATATATATATATATATATATATATATATAACTTGGATTATATATATATATATATAATGTAATTTTATTACATGATTGTTTGATGATTATTTTGATATTGATACGAGGTATTTATACGACGTAGATTGTCACAAGGAACCCTAAATCCCCTAGTAAATTAATCGAAGCTATTCTCGTAGGAATTATAGCTATTCCAGATCTAAACCAAGTTGTGGATATCTATGATCCCAACAAAATGGTTGATATTCATAGAAGTATAGATATTAGTTGATTATGATCTTGAAGAAGAATTGGTGAGATTAAAACTGATATCGATGTCATGACGATCTTTCCTTATAGAGTGGAGTTTGACAAAACATTACCACCTGGAAAGGTGTCATCTAATTCGTTGTCACCCAATTCTTAAATTTGAAATCGAAAGGGTGAATGTTGCACTTTAGGCTGTCAATGGAACCATTACCCAAAAGCCTCATGCCACAAGTACCTTTCCGAGAAGTCTAATTGAATGTATGAGTCATCTCATACTAGTGACTTATTTGATAACTATTGATGAAGAAGTTATAAAATCGGAAATTAAGTGTTGTTCATATCAAGCTTTTATTGCCCTATTAAGTTTTTAGAATAAGATTGAAAATATTGGAAAATGAGGTAGGATATCGCATTGAGCGTAAGTTGATTAAAACTTGAATAAAGTAAAATTTAACTCGTATGGAATATGAGATTGATAAGAGGAAATTATTAAGTCATGTGATTGAATTATAAGGTTTTAAATGATTGTAGGTTCATGTTAAGGGTTGTTCCTAGACCATTGTCCACTAACGAGGATGCCCAGTGTCCAAGAAATAAATTGAAGAAATCTTCTTCTAAATTGGGACCGATGGATCTTCCGGGACAGGTGGGACACCTAATGACTCTTGTAGATTAGTATTCATTTTGGTATCTTTTAAAAATCCCTAACTTAACTGAGATATCAGTTGGTAGGATGAGTTCTGAGAATTGTATGGCATAGTGACACGTAATGTGTTACGGTACAATTTTGACTTGTTTGTGATTAATGAAAAAGACTACCTTTGATTGCTAAATCTTACATGTATCGATGTTATCTATCTTTTATTGCTTCATCCTAATGTTCGCATTAGTAATGCAACCATTGAACAAGTACTCATCTTGAATTGAGTTACATTGTGGATTATTCTCTTTGTTTTCCTGAGCGCCATCGAGGTCATGAACCTCATGATTAATTGGCTAAACTCATTTCCTATTAGATTGTAGTTAGTTCTTGGTATACAACTTTTTATCACTCTTTTGCAGATCACTCATTGTTTTATAAGATACAATAGTATCCCTTGAGAAAAATTGAATTTTCATCACCATACAGATTATTCAAAGTAAGATTTATAAGTGATCATTATTGAAATAAAGTTGATTATGAAATACCTTGGAAAACTTAATTGTTTCCATAACAAAGAAAACCTATGTAAACTTATTTTTGATTCTTATTTAAGAATTAAGCATGAAAATGTTTTTATTATAAACATGATGATAAGATTTTGACGAACTGAGTATTGCATCGTTAATCTTGAAATTGTATATAGTTACGCGCCTACATACAATTTGGAATTGACCATGCAAGGCTGATTAGTAGTCACCATGAAACTGATTAATAAACACTAAATTTTCTTCGAAGATTATGAAAGATTAAAATTTATGAGATCTGCAAGAAGTGAAAAATAAGGACATAGTGTTAGGGACACCTACATATGTGCCTGTAGCATCTATTCTTCTGAGTCGAATTTACTCATCTGTGGAAACTGTCTTATTTGACAATTGACAATTCTTTCTTGTCCAATTCTCCCGTAGTGAGATTCTTAGGAAAAGTATTTGATTACCGAGTGTTGATACCCGACTAGATGTATCGACGTTCTTATCATTTCTTTTGATTAGATTTCATTTGAATGACCTGGGTAACGATCCAAGGAGCTTTCGAATGCGTACTCGAATCATGAAAACATGGGATATATTCATATTCGTTAAATGTTTTCGTCTGTATCTGATTTGAAATTCTCTCGCATAGATTATGCGTTGACCTTACTCTTTTAAGGTTAGTTATGTCTTAATATATCCTTGAATTTGTGAAAGATTATGAGTTATTATTAGTCTTTTGAGAAGTTTACATCTTATCGACGGCAATAAAACTGGAAAGTTGATAGTGCCAGTAGAATGGATTGATTGATTATGACATGACGACATTGTCTTAATTGATGGGAACTCGAGTAGAATTCCCTTAAAAGATAAGATGTTGATTATCAAAAGTGATCTAAATAATTCTTGATGGATGACCATATCCTGCATTTAGACTCGAAATTATACCATGAATGGTTGTGAATTAGTCATAGATATTATAATCTAGAAAGAACTTAAAATAAATTTGTTAAAAGATGTTTATGTTATCTGAAACTTTAGGAGGTATTTATTGGTAAATTACCTAGACTTTCGCCATTAAGGCAAGTTGAAATTGGTATTGATTATATTCCCAGTGCTGCACCTATGGCTTGTGCACTGTACGTCAGCACCATCTAAATTAAAGGAATTACCGTACAACTGAGAGAGTTTTCGGAGAAAGATTTTATTCTACCGAGCTCGTCATCATGAAGAGCTATGGTGTTATCATTCCTTATATTTATAGATTACTATGAACCGAGTAAATTGACAATCGAAAACGATATCCATAACTCGAAATGAAAGATTTGTTCGATCATTTACAAGGTTCTGGCGTATGTTTTAAAGATTTGATCCACGACATGGTTATTATCAACTTCGCGTCTGCGAAAAAGATTATCTATTCCAATCACTACATCCGGTACTTGTAATGAACGTTATGAGTTTCACGTGATGTCGCTTGGACTGACTAATACACATGTAGTATTCATAAATTTGGTGAATCACATGTGTAGGCCGAACAATGAAAACTTGTGCCTTGAGTATTTAACATGTGATTAAAGACTTAATCATTTACACTATTTGACCGTGTCATTAATAAGATAATGGGATCTATATTGACTTTTCAAAAATTAAGAGCCCTTTTAAGACTTTTGGCTTTACCAAAAAGAAAGTGCAAATATATTTTGACAAATGTTTTAACAAAGGATTTCTAAGGCATTATTCCCTTAATACACAAATCATTTAACTAAACTTCTGTTTAGGGGTAAATGTTTGTGTGTACTTCTAGACAACTTAAGAAAATTGAGGAAACCATTTAAACCATGATTTGAAATTTGAAACGACAATTTTTGCTTTTTAACTAAGAAAATTTTGACCAAATTATAAGCAAAGAATTTTCAAACATTTACGAATCTTATTAATTATTTTCGATAAATCAGCAAAAATCGTGTTAATTAAATTCAAATTTATTTTGAACATTTTCATATAATTGGACGGACTAAGAAATTTAAAATCTTTACGTTTACGTTTCATAAAAATTGAATATTTATTATTTAATTACTTGTAATAATTAGCGACGCTTTAGACGCTGGACTGAGCAAAACTGATAAAAATGATAGCTGAAACGAAACTGAAACTTAGAAAATGTGAAAAAAAAAATAAAAAATTTTTAATGAATGTAAATACTGACACGTTATGTAGAAAAGGATAAAGAACCAATTAGGATGTGTTCCTTAGTAATGAAGGTGCAAAATAAAATTGCCGAACAATTTAAATATGAACGATGTTTGTAAAAAAGGATAATGTAGATAATAAAAGGGGTTCACGGCTTATGTGAACCATTAGAATTGAGAAGCCGATGACGTTAAATGTATAAAAGGTCGTTTGTGGTTGCCTAAATATGGAAGATTGTGAGATGTAGTTATATTGGAAATCTTGTAAGTATAAGTATTATATGTATGTCATTTTTGACTAAAAGTATCTTTGTCTAAAGAAGTTGTACTAATGACAAATTATGAAGGCAGACATCGCCTCATACATTAGTAAACGTCTAGCTATTGCAAAGGTCATCATCTGAATTTGATTCGATTTGGGTCATCGTCGACAGACTGACCAAATCTGCTAATATCATTCTCGTTAATGATAAATGCATAAGAGTTATGTAAACATAGTGTGCCTGTATCGAACATCTTTATCAAGATCCTCGCTTCGCATCGAATTTCTAGAGATTTGCTCAGAAATCATTGAGAACGAACCTTGATGAGAGTACTATGTACCACCCCAATCGAAGGGACGAGGTAAAGTAACGATACAAAGTAATATAAGTGTTTTTTTATGTTTGAATGAATGACCTTTGGTAATAAACCGTATAATCACTTTCCTTAGGAAAGATTATCATTGATAACTATCATATTAGGATCGAGATCGAATCTTGTTAAGATTTAAAAATTAGAGCATCTGTAAGCAGGAGTTGAGATGAAGACACCCGACATACCCCCACTGTAAGTTGGACATGTCTTTTAGGTTTAAGGTTTCCTATGATGGCGAACCTAACCTTACAAAATACTCGACCCGCGAGACCTGAAATGATTGTTGAAACTAGGATCTGATTATTGACTGCCGGCAGTGGGCAGGAAGTTATGTGAATATGAAATGTAGATCGTGAAGTGCCAGGTGGGTAGCGAAGTTATGCCAAAAAAATTCACCATAGAAAGATGAATTGATGATCTGAAAGATCATGGGATATAAGTCCCCGTTATATGGGAGCATTGAGATGATGTAAAAGTTGGTTTGAAAGGCATATAAGCTGGATCTACCCTAGGACTTCAAGGACTGCGTGAATTATGTTTCATATATCGAACTTGATAAAATGTCTATCAAGTGAGAATCTGATTGTTTCTTAGTAATGTTTAGATCGGCGAAAAGTTGCATTCATCAAAAACCCGTGAACATCATGGATAGAGAAAGTAAGTCAACAATAAGCCTGATCTTATTCCCGTAGTTATGTTTGCTGAAACTCGCGTATTGTAATGAATTACACTTGTGAGAAAAGACCGACTGTGGAGGAAATACCCACATGGCTTTAACTCTATAAGAAGCGAGTAGTAAGATGATCTTTGATGACAAAGATCTTGTTTAGGGGTAAATGCTATGACAATCCGTCAATTTATGATTGATATTTTATTCTCAATATTTATTTGAAAATATTATTTTCAAATGTTAATAATATGAACTCACTTATTTTTGGGAAGAAATTTGGATTTACGTCTTGAAGTAGCATCGACTACGTCTAAACCGGAGGATTCTACGTTACGTGCTTACGTTTACATACACCGTTTTGGTGACATTCCGACATTTCAGAAAATAAATTTATCCGCGAATATTATTTTGGAGTTTTAAATTTGTGTTGGTTCATAAACTCACAAATTTACGAGAAGAGATTAGGACTTACGATTTTAATTTAACGACTTTTACGACTAAACCGGAAACCTTAGGATTACGTATGTACGTTTTCGAACTCCATTTTTGATGAGACAATTTTTATTAGATTCATTTTGTGCCATTGATTCATATTTATAAAAACGTTTTTCGTAAAACGTCCCGAGGGCACGCAAATCGAGGAAACTAGAATCGAGGAGTACCCGTAAATAAACGGGGATGAGAAAAGTGGGACACTTGTCCCACCCCCACTATAACCGGCCAACACTTCACAACTCAACACTTGATGTGTCAAGTTGTAAACAATAAGCTAACACATGTCTTTAGCTTAGCTTGTAAGCTTACACTACCTCAAAACAACACACCCCAAAACCACTTCTTCATTTGTACACGCAATACCACTAATAAAACTCTCTCAAATCTCTCTCTAACCTCCATATGTGCCGTCCCACTTTCTCCCCTTAAACCACCACCATTGATCAAAAGTAACCATGAAATCTCATGTTATTCATACACATGTTGAAGCCCTTTTGAAACCCTATTGATTGGTGGTGATTATAACATTCAAGGAGGAGTTTCCATGGAGTCTTGGGGCTGATTTTCCACAAGGTGTTTATGAAGAATCGTGGTCTTGAAGATGGTCTTGGTTATCCACAAGTTTCTCCATCAAAATCCATGTTTTGATCACAACCTACATCATCATGGTGGTATAAAGATTGTTCTCCCCATCCTCTTATTATTTTAATTATGTAATCATGTATTTTATTTCCTATTGTATATGTATATGATGATTATATGATGATAAAAGTATTGTGTGGGGATTTGGTGTTGATAAATATGATTAAAAAGGTGAAAAACTATAAGAAAAAAGGTTAAAATCTTGCTTAAAATGATGGCTGTATAAAACAATAAAGAAACATGTCATGAACTGATAAAATGACACAGATTAAGGGATATACAGTAAGTAAAATATATTGTACACATGTGAGAGTTGGTCATGCAATGGAATCATTTGGATGAGTGAGATATGATCAAAACAAGTTTAGAGTACAAATCTGAGTTCACTGTTTTGGATGATCTTTAGAAAATACTTAGAGGCTGATTCAACAGTAGCTATAGTAGAGTTAAATGGAGCACATATCATTTAGTTTATGTCATAAAAATTTGAGCTTCTATCTCCATATAGAACTCTAGATATGGCAGTTTTGGTGAACATGAAAGTAAAAATCAGATTTTGGAAATTAAAGTATAATAGTATTATATAAGCACTCAAATAAAAATAGTATAAAATGTGAATTAAAACCCACTAACTCATATAATACATTTATATAAATATGTATAAGGATAAATAAATGGACATTTTATAAAAATGGTAATTTGATAAGTTTTATAAGTTATTAAACTATACACATGATTTTTACGACTTTTTCGGCTATTACCGTAAAATTAACGTTTTTGTTAAATAAAACTTAGACGGTTGGACCCGTCTAATGTAAACTATTATATACTCATATACTGATATGTAAACATATATAACAAGTAAAAACCGATAAAACCCGAATTATATAACATACGGACATTAACGGTCTAAGTTAACGTTATTGGACTAATAATACAACAAAATGGACTAAAACACTTATAAACTAATTTATTGGGCTTAACCCATTTGGGCCCAACATGTAAAGTGTAAATACTGATAATAAAAGTATGAAATGGATTAATACAAGTTAATAAACTTATAATAGGCTCATTGGACCTAAAACACGTAAATAGGTAAAACTAGTAAACTAGTAAGAAGTTACCAATACGTAAACACAAAAATGAGTGAATGAGAATATATAAACCCACTTGATCATCATATATATATATAATCATCATATGTATACATAATTCTTATTTTTATAAAGTCATTGGACAAACGTCTAAGACCGATTATTATTTATATAGGTTTCCGTGATTGAAGCACGTACCGTACGTCCGAATTGCCAATAACCCGCCTTCCCACATCAATGTGAGTTCATAGCCTCGAACTCTTTTAAATGTTTTTATGAAATGTTTTATAAACCCACGAGGGAGATAACATGTTAGTTTTTATAAAATAGGACACCATTTGTCCCGATTGTTTGTTTATTGATTTGGACCCGAATGATTGTATGACCCAATTGTATGACCCGATAAATGATTAAAGGACCCGATAGATGAAATAAAATGGATTATTAAAGTTAGTTTATGTCACTAAAAGTACCATTAGCATGAATTGTGAACTACCGGGATTTGGTAGACGCTTATGCATATAATAGTACTATTTGGGGACGATCACCCCAGTTCGCGCCTTGACGGTTGATCCCCGTCGTGCCACATTGATTGGTAAGAGAATTTATGTATGAGAAGATTTCCATAGCATGACCTTTGTGACGACACGCTAATTTAGATGGGAAAATTGAGTATCGGGTTAGCTACCCGTTGTTTTGTTTAGTAAGGTAACAATGTCATGCGGCTTATAATAATCCAGTTAACGAAATACTACTATACGCACCGAATTACGATGTATTGCCTGACTAGCAATACGGGGTCATACTATTGATATTATGTTCGTGTTTTGGTTTTATATAACCATATTCATATAACGGTTTTTTTTATTTAATCTATACAACGTTATAAAACGTATTGTATGATGTTTTCACGACATTGGCTCGTATAATTATTTTTAAGGCAAATGCCTATATTATGATTTTGATAAAGATTTGTATAAAATGATTTTTGGCTATTTTATGGCCTATTACAATGATTTGTACAAAATGATTTTCGGTAAATATTTTATACTGATGTTATATTGATGGATTTTATTAAACTCTATGAATTCACTCGGCGTTATCGCTGACCTTTTCTTTTAACATGTTTTATCTCAGGTACTTGAACGTAATTCTCTGGAAGACAACAAGAATTCATGGCCCGCACCAAAATACTTATTTCCGTTCAAATGCTTTGTAAAACCTGTATTAAATACAATGACTTGGGACCTATGTAACTTTGATATTTATGAATGGAAATGTTTTATTATTAAACGACGTGATTTTTATGCGTTGTCTATGATGTGAGTAATGTGCTATCCCGTAACACCAACTAGTCTTCAGTTGTACTGAGTTGTATAAATTTGGGAGTGTTACAATGGACAGGCTTTAGGTTTTGTAAGTGTTCTAATTGTTGCTTTGCCCCCAGTTCCATGACATTTGGTAAAGTTGGGAAGGGAACTGGGGTTAGTGTACAGAGCCTCTGGTCCAATAGCTGCTTTGCAGCCAGTTCTTGCACATTTTTCATTAAGGGGAAGGAGATGGGTTTTTAGATTGATGTAACTTGGTCATCATCAGCATCCATATCAGCATAGTTTGAAATGGTCAAGTCATCTTCAATAATGAAGACCTCATCCTCTAGCATGGAATCAATGTCTGACATGGCATCCAGATCTATGTGAGGGGCTTCATCATTTTCATCACCAGTAATGGAATAGGCATCATCATTCTTGTAACACCCCATTTTGGAAATGAAAATATCACCAAAATTATGGCGTGTCATCAAAGCATACAAGGAAAAATGTCTAAACATTACTTGACCATAAAAGGAAAATTCCGGAATCAAACATCGGTAGTCCAAAAGTAAAGCTCATCACATACAAACATAGTATAATAAAGGAAAGGACTAAACAATGTCCAAAGCATAAGTATCATAAGAAAGGAAATGCATAATGTAAAGAAGGCTAGACAGCTTCCAGTCCATATGCACGTACTCTTAGTGTCTACGAGCGTCCCTGAGTACCTTCCGTTTTGGGAACATAGAAAAGGAAAACGGCTGAGCAAATACGCTCAGTGCACGGATTTACAATAAAGCATGAATAGGATAAGCATATAACATATAACAGCGGAAGAAAAACTAAATCCCGAGTAACCTAGTTAAGTCTTGATAAAACTGGTTTTATAGTTTGAAAGTCTTATGTTAATCATATAAAAACTGTTTGTCATATTTTACCATTAGCCAATATAGGTCATGAAAATCCACCGTGCATGAATAATTAGAGGGGTGACCTCATCATGCAAATTAGAGGGGCTGCCTCTAATTTAATATACTGGTTTTTGGGTAGGAGGGATCAGCTCCTTGTGAAGGATGCAAGGCACACACCACATTCACCATGAAATCCTGAATAAAAATATGTAACTATGATGCACCCATACGCCCCACATGACATATATAAATAGATGGCCAAAAGCTGAAGGGACGCCACGAGCAATCACTCTGCCGTGGTGAAGTCATAACATCAGTGCCTCTAATGTTATGGTTATGGTACCTCCATAACTAGGTGAAACTGGTCATGCATGTATATGGCTATAGGTAATCTTAAGTAAACATAAGCAATCAAACACATAACTTATACTACGGGAAAACAGTTGGCTGCATACGGGGAATCCTAATAGGGAAAGAATGTCCATACTGAAAGGACGGGAATCCGTACCTTATGTCCAGTGAACGAGAAAGACGAACAGAGAGGAATCCTAGTTCCTAATCACTAGTGCTACATAAATACATACATGAATAAGTATCTGCTTACTAAATACGTAGCTGGTTTTATGTCATGTCTTAGCTTATTTTATGTGTTCTTACCATGTTTTACTGTATTAAAGCCTTAAACTGTGTTTTATCTTATATTCTGTTTAATCTGATTAAGTATTTATGGTATTTCATGTGTTATTATACTTACTGTGTAGTAATAAGTAACTTTCCAAAAATAGCAGGTTTCCTAAAATAGAAAGTTTCCAAAAATAGAAAGTTTCCAAAAATAGAAAGTTTCCAAAAATAGAAAGTTACCAAAAATAGAAAGTTTCCAAAAATAGAAAGTTTCCAAAAATAGAAAGTTTCCAAAAATAGAAAGTTTCCAAAAATAGAAAGTTTCCAAAAATAGATTTACTGCTTAAAATAGATAAGTTTCTAAAAATAGAAAGTTTCCATAAATAGATTAGCTGCCTTAATTAAATAAGTTTCTATAAATAGATTAGCTGCCTGAAATAAATAAGTTTCTAAAAATAGAAGGTTTCCATAAATAGATTAGCTGCCTTATTTAATTAAGTTTCTAAAAATAGAAAGTTTCCATAATTAGAAATAAGCTGTTTAAATAAGCTAAGTATATATGCCTAAGTGTTTTCATGATTATTTTCTAAGTCATATGATATAATGTATAGTTTAATAATTATTTCATGTAATTTAATTAAACTATAGGTTAAAATATTTAATTAAAGTATAACATATTTTTAATTAAATAAGTTAAATACTTAGGTTAAAATATGTATTATTATATATTAATAATATAACCTAAGTTATGTTAACTAATTAATCATATCCATGGTTTTAAAATAATTAATTAATTATAGGTCTTAAATATATATAAATACTTAGGTTAAAATAATTTCATGATCATTATAATTAAATAACCTAAGTCATGTTATTAAATTAATCACATCATTTTATTAATTTAATTTTAACCTAAGATCATAAACATAAAAAAACTAACGTACACCATGAACCGGAACTAGACTAAAAAGCATGAACCAGACATGAAATCGACACCGTACCCCGAACCAACTCGGGGTACCCCTTGTTTCACTGCTGCCGTGGGACCCACACGCACCAACCAAGACCATATGGTCTTGGTGGTGGTCGGCTTGGCAAGCCGAGACCCCTTTTGGGTTCGGTGAAGCCGGCGGCCAAAACAAACACCCCTTAAAAACACCCTTTTGATTTTATTTAACACCAAATCATGTTAGATCCATGTTTAATTATTATGTTTTTGTAAAAACATCACATGTTCATTGTGATACCCTAGAACCGAGGTCACTTACATTACCCTAAATTACGCTTATTTTTGAAATTTTTAATAAATTTTATTTGCTATATATTTTATCATTTTTGGTTGAAACCGATATTCGAGGTTATAATTTTGACGATTGACGATTTAAGAAGAACGATGACGAATACGATCCCGATGGATGCCCAAATTTCTATAATTATTGTCGTTTTATCGATATTGTAATTTTTCGAGAATTTTACTTTCGGTTCGTGTTAAGTCGAGTCGGGCGAGTTTTATTGCTTTCCGGGTACATTTAAAGTGTCCTAAAAATATTTTGGAGTGTTCGGGATGATCCCCGACTCCCGTAAAATTTTATAAAATGACTAGTGAGTCAATCCCGTAAACTTTTAAGGTCGTTTTTGCTTAAGGACAAAAGAAAGCCTATATTGCACCCAAGGTCCCTCCCATTTTACAAAAAGGACAAGTGGAACACACACTAAACATTTTTACCCCAAAAATTTTCACCACCCTCTCTTTTCTTTCTATAGGCCGTCGGCCATACCCACCACCAAACCACCACCACCTTCAATTTTTCTTGGTTTTGATTTATTCCAATTAAAGACCACATCTTAAAACCCTTTTTTAAGTGTTAATCCATGGTTTAATCCAACATGCATTAACATGGTTTTTCCAAAAATTAAAGATTTTTCAAAAGTTTATTTTGATGTTAATTAGCCATTTGCATGTTTAATTCATGGATGGATGATGTTAAATCACTAAACAAATAAACCAAAATCAATTTGGTTGATGGGTTTTGATCACCCAAACCCCACGGCACAAGGGGGGTGTTTGGGGGATCATGGTGGTTGTTGTTTTGATGATGGATATTGTATGAATACTTGTTTTTACATGTTTTTTTAAATGGGTAAAACCATTTGCATGGTTATTTTTGTGATTGGGTTTTATGATGATTTTGATTAATAGGGGTTTAGGACTGATTATGATGTTTGAGTATGATTAGGAGTACTTAGGATGATGTCTAATGTCGATAAATGGGTTTGAAAACGAGCGTTGGGATGATTTTGGTATAAGTGATTTTAGGCAGAAAGTTTGAGGTGTTTTCCTCAAAATTATTTTGTAAACAGGTCTTGTGGTTAGGATGTAGTTGTAGAGCATCTTCTTAGCTTCGATTTGGTATAAGATAGAGCTTACGACTCCTAACGAGTCAAAAGTTACGATGTTTTGAAATTCGTGTACCGGGAGATGAAAACCGTCATAATCCGAAATTATGCTTGGTTTTAGGTCAAATCCCGGGGACTATAGGTCTAGTTTGGTAAATGTTCAAAGGTTTATTTTTGGTCTCAAACCTGCATATTTGAATCTATTATAAGACTTAGGTGTCAAATGGGTCAATGGAGTATTTTAAACGGGTCAAATGAGTCCGACTTGGTCAAAGTACAATTTCAGTCCGAAAAACGTAGTTTTGGTAAAGTGTTGAGTAACGGGTCGTAAAAGCGAAAACTTTTAATGGGATTAAATATGTGTTTTCTACAGGTCTTAAGGTATTTTTGAGAATTTTCTCAATTTTTATAAAAAGGGTTAAGTCTAGTAAAACAGTCCGTACTTTTGGTAAGTATCGGCGAAAAATGCGTAAAAATGAATAACATTAATAACATGAACGAATGGTATAAAACGAGTAACACTTCTTGTTTGGTTTTTGGTGTGAGTTTTAATTATCGTAAGTGACTTATATATATGTATTATATACAGTACCTTAAGGTTTATAAATGAGATTACTCATTACGCGTTATTGGTTTGATAGGTGTTGATTTTCCCGGGCATCCTCATCGTCGTCAGTGACCGCCACTCGAATTATCGACTACTTGTTATATAAGGTGTGAATTTATAGCCTCGCTTATTATTATTTCAAATGGTTTTACCCGCGAGGGAAATACATGCTATTTTTCAAAATGAACATATGTCATGAATGATTGTTGGACCCGAATGTTGCCTTGAAATTGTGTTGAGTACCTAGTTGCAAAAGGCCCTAATTTCATGAACTATTAACTATTGTTTAGTCCTAGCATGGATTAGAAATAGCCGCTTATACAAAGTGATAGTGCTATGGGGTTGACTACCCTATCCGAGACGAGGGCTAGTACGTTGATACCCCCTGCGGACGGATAATTTGTGATAAGAGATAAGGTATAATTGCAACTGATGCCTTAGTAGGGGCACTGGTTTCATCTGAATCACGCCGGTAATTATTACGCGGGTGATTGAGTTAACGGTTTAGTGTCATGAGCTTAAACACAATTGTCAGAACCTTGAATATAGATCGTTTGATCGACAAGTCTATGAATGATCGTGAATGATTTTTATTACACATATGTTCAAAATGAATTGTAAAACCTATGAATTCCACTCAACGTTTTTGTTGACCAAATTTAGCATGTGTTTCAGGTAACCGATGAAGTGTAGCATGGAGCATGCATTGGATGGAAGTTGTGTGTGGGGCTTGGAGTCTACTTGTTTTTCCGCCCATTATTACTTGAACATTTTTAAACTTTATGTCATGCTGTTGGGAAAACTGTATCTTTTGGGGTTGAGATTCATGGGGACCGAAACGTAAACTCTGTTGTATCATTTGGGGTTGGAAAATCGTAGACATGTAACTTTTTAACAATTTTTAATTTAAGTTCAAACTTTGACGTCTCTTTGGAGTCGTTCGATATATCTTGTGTGCGATGATAACTGCCTAGCACCCAAATGTTGTACTTCCGCTGCGCATAGCATTTGGTGGGGTGTTAGAGATTGGTATTAGAGCCATGAGTTATAGAGAACTAGGTCGTTTTGAAAATTCCTAAACTATAACTTTTGGTGTCGTAAGAAATTGTCCAAGCGCACACAACTATCCTGCATGGCTCCGGTAAAGTTTATTTTTGTATTCATGGTATTGATGTATACTTTTGAGTTGAAGTATATAGTTGGGTATTTATTACGTAGATATGGAACTACTATATGTAAACGTTGAAATTATACGTAGAGTACCGATACCGTAATTCTTGTATTACTTATGCATGAGCATCATATTATCGCATTTTGGGCATGTGTACCACCTTTGCATTGCATTTGCATGCATGTATTTATAAATATTGTATAGTAATCTTACGTACCCTCCAAAATTCTCTGTTATTGCAGGAATGGCCGAGGTACCGCCTAACAGAAATGGAGACGATTACGTCGTAGGACACGAAGGGGGACCGTTTCCTCCGAACCCGCCGAATAATGACAATGGATGGATCGCTCCAGAAGAAGCGGTAGAGCCGGGAAATGACAGTGACAAAAGTGACGTGGAAAACTCCAGTATCAGTAGCGATGGTAGTGAGGATTCTGAGGAAGAGCCCGAGGAACCGGTGGATGTTGGGATTCTTGAGAACGCTGTCGGTCAGACCGAACCTGAATTATTTCAATCTCCAAATTCGCCAAAGGGTTATGAAGTGCCTCCGACCGACCGATATGAGCAGCAACCCGTTCGTTGCCCGATGGACAATTGTAAGGACTACCTGAGGACAGTGCCAGGGTTTGTTCGAGTAAGTAATGGGAGTGGTGCAGAATCCAGTAATTCATCTAAATCACAATCTATTCATGAGAATATCGCGAGGGTCTATTTTCCGAGACCAAGACACTACTTGGATCCCGAAGGTCGTTTGAGGAGGATGGATAGGTTAATGTATGAGCGGTTTGTGGTGGAGACCAGGGTAATCAAGAGGTTTGATCAGAATGAAAGGGCACACCAAAGATTATTGGCAAGAACTTCAAGGATTGAGTTTGATGGAAATGCAAACAAGAGTGATATCAACAGTCTGAGATCGATGATAGCGAACTTGAGCGCCAGTCTTGATCGAGTTAGGGAAGATCAAGCGAGATTGACTAGGATGCAGAGTTGGGAGCATCGAGTGAGAGCATCCTTGCCCCCAGATTGGAGATTTGTGGACGACTTGGAAATGGAAGCTAATGATTTCATGATCCAGCCACCTGCCAGAGGTGTTTGTATCACTGTAGGAAATCAGGTAGCAGTTGAATGTGGGTCTACGTCTGGGACGAAGAAGGCGACTGAATGTGGGCCGAATGACAAAGGAAAGAGGAAGATGGATGAAGTGGACGAGGAAGATAGCAACGAGGAACCCGAGGAGGATGATGATGAACCGCCATCCAAGAGGCCGTGTGGATCACCACATGCCTAGTTTCTTGTATTGTATTTTATCTTTGATCGTTGTAATAGAACTATTTTAGACTTTTGTATGATGGCATTGTGACGAAAAACTTGAGGACTTATATGGTGAATGGTTGTAGTGGCAATACTTGTCACAATTTTGGTTGGTTATCAATACAATCCATGTTTACCTTTCATGATCTGTGATATGTCTTTAATTTGCTCTTTTGTGATGTGAATTGATGAATATTAGTAACCTTGTAGTGATATGTCGTTGTATTTATATTATGTCTTGAAAGAGAAATCCATCTTAATCTTGATGTCTATACTTACATTGTTTTTCTATTTTCCCTGTCTTTACAGAGAGGTGTATTTGATAACGCACCATGCCTCCAAAACTAACAGCAACCCGTGTGAACGCGATGATTCAGGAAGCCATTGCGAATGCGCTAGAAGCAAATCGAGCAGAGAGAAACCCAGACCAAGGCAGAAATGTGGGGAGACAGCAAGCCCCGAGAGAGTGTACTTACTCTAGTTTTATGAAATGCGGTCCCACGCAATTTCGTGGAACTGGTGGAGCTCTAGAACTCAGGAGATGGTTAGAAAAGGTCGAGAGTACTTTTGAGATTAGTGGTTGTGCAGAGGCGAATAAGGTCAAGTTTGCGGCTGCTACTTTTCTTGATGACGCATTGAGTTGGTGGAACGTCCAAGTAGCCACTATTGGGTTAGCAGTAGCGAACGCAAGAACTTGGACTGCTACTAAGGCCCCTTTGACCAAGAAGTTCTGTCCTGAAGAGGAGCTGGGTCAATTGGAAGATGAGTTGAGGCACCTGACTTTGAGAAACAATGATATCACTGCTTACACCAGGAGGTTTAATGAATTAAGCCTTTTGTGTCCCGAGGCCTTTGCCGATGATAGCAAGAAGATGAAACAGTACATCAAAGGTCTGTCCAGTAATAACAAGGGCGAGACGACTTCATCTAAGCCTGGGTCGTTTGATGAAGCGGTCCAAATGGCTCACGCGTTGATGGATGTCAAACTCCAAGACAAGAAGAACTTCATTGCTGAAGGAAATAAGAGGAAGTGGGAGGCGGCTCAGAGCAATCAATCCCAGGGTCAAAGACGAGGTGGAAACCGAAACAGTCAGGGTCAGAACCGCAATTAGCAGTTCAACCAGCGCAGGAATGAAGGGATGAGAGCTGTCACAAACCCTAGAGGAGCGAAGGTGAATCCCCACTATGGTCGATGCAACTTGTACCATGTAGGGAGTTGCCCACCTGCGTGCGGCAAATGTGGAAAAGCAGGCCACAGGATGTCAGATTGCCGAACAAAGGGAGTAGCCACTGGGGCGAATGCTACGAGAGTGATGGGTTGTTATGGGTGTGGAGAAAGAGGACACAAGCAAGGAAATTGCCCGAAGGTTGGGAACAAGCAAGGAGGTAACAATGCTGCGGCCGTGTATCAAGTAGGGACGGTTGATAAACCACAAGGTCCTAACGTGGTTACCGGTACGTTTTGCTACATGTTTGTTATGCTAGTATTTTGTTTGATTCTGGTTCCGACAAGAGTTTTGTTACAATCCGTCAACTTATGGTCGATATTTTATTCTCAATATTCATTTGAAAATATTATTTTATGAACTCACTTATTTTTGGGAAGAAATTTGGATTTACATCTTGGAGTAGCATCGACTACGTCTAAACCAGAGGATTCAACGTTACGTGCTTACGTTTACATACACCGTCTTTGGTGACAGTCCGACATTTCAGAAAATAAATTTATCCGTGAATATTATTTTGGAGTTTTAAATTTGTGTTGATTCATAAACTCACAAATTTACGAGAAGAGATTAGGACTTACGATTTTATTTTAACGTCCTTTACGACTAAACCGGAAACCTTAGGATTACGTATTTACGTTTTCGAACTCCGTTTTTGATGAGACAATTTTTATTGGATTCGTTTTGTGACGTTGATTCATAATTTATAAAAACGTTTTTCGTAAAACGACCCGAGGGCACGCAAATCGAGGAAACTAGAATCGAGTTGTACCCGTAAATAAATGGGATGAGACAAGTGGGACACTTGTCCCACCCCACTCCAAAACCGGCCTAAATAACTTAACAACACCTTTAGGTGTCAACATTTACTTAACCAATTTACACTTGTCTCATTTAGCTTCAAAGTTAAGCTTTCTTCCATCAAAACCACTAGCTACTCACATTTCTCACTTACACACATGCAAAACCACTCTCAAAACTCTCTCACCCTCCATTTTTGGCCGTCCCTACTCCACCATCAAACACCACCTTTGATCTTGATTCAACCACAAAGCCTATGTTATTTACATATATGTTGAAGCCCTCTTAAAACTCTATTGATTGGTGATGCTTATAACATCCAAGGAGGAGTTTTCATGGAGTAGTAGGGCTGATTTTCCACAAGGTGTATATGAAGAATGGTGGTCTTGAAGATGGTCTTGGTGCATCACAAGTTTCTCCATCAAAAATCCATGTTTTGATCAACCTACATCATCATGGTGGTATAAAGATTGTCCTCCTCAACTTCTTATTATTTTGATTATGTAAACATGTATTTTATTTCCTATTGTATATGTATATGATGATTTTATGATGATAAAAATGTTATGTGGAGATTTGGTGTTGATAAACATGATTAAAAAGGTGAAAAACTATAAAGAACAAGGTTAAAATCTTGATTAATTTACATGGCTGTATAAAACAGTAAAGAAACATGTTATGAACTGATAAAATGATGAAGTAGAAAGGATTTACAGTAAGCTATGGGTCTTGTACACATGTGAGAGTTGTCCATGCAATGGAATCATTGTAATGAGTGAGATATGATCAAAACAAGTTTAGGGTATAAATCTGAGTTCACTGTTTTGGACGATTTTTAGAAAATACTTAAAGGATGATTCAACAGTAGCTATAGAAGAGTTAAATGTAGCACATATCATGTAGTTTATGTGATAAAAATTTGAGCTTCTATCTCCATGTAGAACTCAAGATATGGCAGTTTTGGTGAAAGTGAAGATAAAAATCAGATTTTTGGAAATTAAAGAATAATACTATTATATAAGCACTCAAATTTTAATAGTATAAATTATAATTAAAACCCACTAACACATGAATTTTATTTATAAAAATATGTACAATGATAAATAAGTGGACATTTTATAAAAATGGTAACTTGTTATGTTTTATAAGATATAAAACTATAAACATGATTTTTACGACTTTTTCGGCTATTGCCGTAAAATTAACGTTTTTGTTAAATAAAACTTAGATGGTTGGACCCGTCTAATGAAAACTTTATAAAACTTATATACTGATATATAGACATGTATAACAAGTAAAAACCGATAAAACCCGAACTATAGGGCATACGGACATTAACGAGCTAAGTAAACATATTGGACTAAATAAGATAAACACCCATAAAAAGAACTTATTGGGCTTAACCCATTTGGGCCCAACTTGAAAGTGTATGTACTGATAATATAAGTACAAAAAGGATTAATACAAGTTAAGAACTTAAAATAGGCTTATTGGACCTAAAACACGTAAATAGGTAAAACGAGAAAACTAGTATAAAAGTTATCGACACATAACACAAAAATGAGTAAATGAGGATATGTAAACCCACTTGATCATCATATATATATAATCATCATATGTATACATAATTGCTATTTTTATAAAGTCATTGGACATGAGTCTAAGACCGAGTATTATTTGTCTAGGTTTCCGTGATTGAAGCACGTACCGTACGTCTGAATTGCCGATAACCCGCCTTCCCACATCAACGTGAGTTCATAGCCTCGCACTCTTTTAAATGTTTTTATGAAATGTTTTATAAACCCGCGAGGGAGATAACATGTTAGTTTTTATAAAATAGGAAACCATTTGTCCCGATTGTTTGTTTATTGATTTTGGACCCGAATGATTGAATGACCCGATTGTATGACCCGATAAATGATTAATGGACCCGATAGATGAAATAAAATGGATTATTAAAGTTAGGTTATGTTACTAAAAGTCCCATTAGCATGAATTGTGAACTACCGGGAGTTGGTAGACGCTTATGCATTTAATAGTAGTATTTGGGGACGATCACCCCAGTTCGCGCCTTGACGGTTGATCCCCGTCGTGCCACATTGATTGGTAAGCGAATTTATGTATGAGAATATTTCCATAGCGTGACCTTTGTGACGACACGCTACTTTAGATGGGCAAAATTGGTATCAGGTTAGCTACCCGTTTTTGGTTTAGTAAGGTAACAATGTCATGCGGCTTATAATAATCCAAAACTAACGAAATACTACTAGACGCTCCGAATTACAATGTATTGCCTGACTAGCAATACTGGGTCATACTATTGATATTATGTTCGTGTTTTGGTTTTATATAACCATATTCATATAACGGTTTTTATTTGATCTATACAACGTTGCAAAACGTATTGTATGGTGTTTTTAACGACAATGATTCGTATAATGGTTTTTCAGGCAAATGCCTATATTATGATTTTGATGAAGATTTGTATAAAATGACTTTGGCTATTTCATGGCCTATCAAAACGATTTGTACAAAATGATTTTCAGTAATAATTTTATACTGATATTATATTGATGGATTTTATTAAACTCTATGAATTCACTCGGCGTTATCGCTGACCTTTTCTTTTAACATGTTTTATCTCAGGTACTTGAAGGTAATTCTCGGGAAGACGACAAGAATTCATGGCCCGCACTTAAACAATATTTTCCATTCAAATACTTTGTAAAACTTTGTATGAAATATAATGACTTGGGACCGATGTAACTTTGATATTTATGAATGGAAATGATTTATTAATTAAACGACGCAATTTTTATGCGTTGTCTATGATGTGAGTAATGTGCTATCCCGTAACACCAACAAGTCTTCCGCTGTACTAAGTTGTATAAATTTGGGGGTGTTACAGTTTGGTACCAGAGCTCTCGTTATAGAGAACGAAAGATTTTTTAAAACCAAGGTTTTGAATAAATCATTTCAAAATCATTTAACAATAAACATTTTTCACAAAATGTCTAAAAATCTTTTGACTATAACGGTGCCGAAGAATTCCCGAGTTACTGACAAGGCCAAGACTGAGAAGTGTTATTTTAATATATATATAACTTGGATTATATATATGATGTAATTTTATTACATGATTGTTTGATGATTATTTTGATATTTATACGAGGTATTTATACGACGTAGATTGTCACAAGTAACCCTAAATCCCCTAGTAAATTAATCGAAGCTATTCTCGTAGGAATTCTAGTTATCCTAGATCTAAACCAAGTTGTGGATATTTATGATCCCAACAAATTGTTGATATTCGTAGAAATGTAGATAGTAGTTGATTGTGATATTGAAAAATAATTGGCGAGATTAAATCTGATATCGATGTCATGATGATCTTTCCTCATAGAGTGGAGTTTGACAAAACGTTATCACCTGGAAAGATGTCATCTGATTCGTTGTCACCCAATTCTTAAATTGAAATCGAAAGGGAGAATGTTGCACTTGAGGTTGTCATTGGAACCATTACCCAAAAGCCTCATGCCACTAATACCTTTCCGAGAAGTCTAGTTGAATGATCAAGTCATTTCATACTAGTGACTCATTTGATAATTGTTATTGTAAGAGCTATAGGATTGAAATTAAGTGTTGAATCATATTGAGCTTTTATTGCCTTTACAAGGCCAAAGAATAAGGTTGTAAGTATTGGAATATGAGGTAGGATATTGAATTGAGTATAAAATTGGTTGAAACTTGAATGAAGTAAAAATTTAACCTATATGGAATATGAGATTATTAATAGAAGTCGTTAAGTTCTGTGACTGAATTATAAGGTTTTAATTGATTGTTGATCCGTGTTAAGTGTTGTTCCTAGGCCATTGTCCACTAATGAGGATGCCCAGTGTCCAATAAAGAAATTGAAGAAATCTTCTTCTGAATTGGGACCGATGGATCTTCGGGGACATGTGGAACACCTAATGACTCTTGTAGATTAGTATTCATTGTGGTATCTTTTAAAAATCCCTAACTTAACTGAGATATCAGTTGGTAGGATGAGTTCTGAGAATTTTATGACATAGTGACGCGTAATGTGTTACGGTTTTGACTTGTTTGTGATTAATGTAAAGACTACCTTTGATTGCTAAATTCTACATGTATCGATGTTATCTATCTCTTATTGCTTCATCCTAATGTTTGCATTAGTGATGCAACCATTGAACAAGTACTCATCTTGAATTAAGTTACGTTGTGAATCATTCTTCTTGAGTGCCATCGAGATCATGAACCTCATGATTATTTGGCTAAGCTCATTTCCTATCATATTGTAGTTAAGTTCTTGCTGAACAAGCTTTCATCACTCTTCTGCAGATCACTCATTGTTTTTATAAGATAAAACGGTATCATTTGAGGAAAATTGAATTTTCATCACTATAAGGATTATTCAAAGTGAGATTTATAAGTGATTGTTATCGAAATGAAGTTATTTATAAAACACCTTGGGAAAACTTAATTGTTTTCATAACAAGGAAAATCTTTGTAAATTTATTTTGATTCTTATTTAAGAATTAAGCATGAAAATGTTTTTATTATAAACATGATGGTAAAGTTTTGACGAACTGAGTATTGCATCATTAATCTTGAAATTATATATAGTTGCGCGCCTACATACAATTTGGAATGGACCATGCAAGGCTGATTAGTAGTCACCATAAAACCAATGAATAAACACTATATTTTTGATGAGATGGCATTTATACATGATCTCATCGTTCTTTTCGGGCTTTAAATGCATAAAAATGTCATAAAATACCATATATATGCTTGTGTTTGTTTACTTGTGTATTTTAGGTATGGATATCGTGAAAAAGACAAAAGATCACAAGATACAAGGAAAAACGAACACGAGAAACGAAGCCGTACAATGAACCGGGCCCTAATCATGGAATTTTCATCAAATACCCTTGAAGACTTGAAGACAAAACAAGATTGATCCTCATTCTATGAAGAAATGACACTTAAAACCCTTGTATATTAATAATTACAAGTTTGGTCCCTTAAGTTTGTCAAAATTGCAAAAAGGTCCTTCAACTTTGAAGAAATGGCAAGATTAGTCCCTCAACAAATTCAAATTGCCAATTATGGTCCCTCATGAAGATTAAGATGCATTGAAGACCTTTGAAGATCATCATTGTCCAAGATCAGCCCTTAAAAATACTCAAAATGGCAAAAATAGTCCTTTGAAAAGCTTTGGAAAAGATAAGTGCCAAAAATGCCAAAGATGGAAACTTATTTGCAAAGGAAGTTTGTTTTTAGGGCTGAAAAACGTGAAATGCCAAAAATAACAAAACATGAGGGCCAAATGTGCACAAGTCCAAACATTCAAAAAGAAATAGCGCCTAACAAGTACTTTTCCCCCAAAATCGGATCTAAACAAGTACTGTGCATCTTTTTTACAGCCCAGAATTCACCCCAACTTAAACATGGGTAAAATCTAATTACTTGTGCACACGAGTAATTCACACACTCAGAAACCCTTCCCACACACAAACACCCCAATCCCACGCATGTGGTCCCTACCCCCAATTCCCCTCTCATCCAATCACAACATTCCTTTGGCTCCAAGGCAAATGACGTGTCCCCAATCAATGGATAAGATGTTTTGCTTCATCACAACGCAAAATTATACGGTTTAGATCAAGTTTGGACAAAATACTTCAAAAACGTGTCAAGGGCAAATTTGGGATTTTTCCTTGATTAGGGTTTAGTTTTTTTTCATTCTAGATTGTTCTTAGGTCACTATATAAGGAGCCCCAGCCTGTTGGTGAGCCCTTGTTCCAGTTTTCTTCAAGTAATCTTGTAATTCCTTTTATTAAATATAAAAAGTTGGTTTTTGTTATTAAGCAAATTAATTCCTTTTTTATGATTTCTTAAAGTTGGTATATGTTATTGAAGAAAGCTGTGTTCCATTTCTATTCTGGCTAAGTAAATTTTGATTTTCAAAATTTATTAAGGGTTTGTGGATTTGGAGATTTTTGGTAAAAATCTGTCCAAAGGTTTTTGATGTTAAGAAGTTGGTTTGGTTTGCTGACTTAGTGTTTAGAAAACGTTTTGAGAAGATTAAAAAGGTTTTGGAAGAGTTTTAAAGAAAGGAAAAGGAAACAGAAAGATATATTGGTTGTATACTTGTGTATTTTTCTTTGATTTTGATTCAAGCAGGTTGTGAAAGGTGTTGATTTGTGTTCTGCACCAGCCCGTGTTGGTAGGGAGGTGGATGTGCATCCACTAGGACCCTTGGATGTAAGGGTCCTAAGGTAATCTTCTTTTATCTTTGGAAAAGTTCAGAAAATAGGCTGTTCATATGATCTTGTGTGATTTGCTGCTTAAGTGTGTTTTAGTTGTTTGATCAGTGTTCATTTGTGTTTATATGCATGATAGATGACATTTGATGAGTTTTCATAGGGGTTTAGAAGGTTTTGATTAGCTAAAAGTTGGTTTCCAGTTTTTAAAGAGGTGTTTGGCAATAGGTTTTAGCAGGGCAAGGTATTTGATTTGTGTTTTAAATGGATGTTAGAAGGTTTGATTAGGGTTAAGTTAAGTTGCAAGTTAGTATTAGGATAGTTTGGAACAAGTTTTGAGCATATTTGTGAGGTTTAAGAAAGAAAAAAGTATAATTTGAATCTGCATTTCACATTCTGCTTGATTTTTGTTCATATTTTTGAGCATAATCTTGGATTTCTGTTAAAGGTTAGGGTATTTGGGTTATTGCTAGCTCTTGAGTACCATTTTGTGAATGTGTGTACCTGGTTTGAAGTCTTGAAGTTCATTATATTGCATTTGATAGCTCATATAGTCCACAGACCTGTCATAAACATCACAGAAACTCATCATAGGCTGTTGAGTGCTTGATTTAAGATCTTGGTGTGCTAAGGTGTTTAATACTTGTTGATTTTGACTTCTTGTGCTCAAAGGAGCACAAGAGTGCCCCTCCTGTCCATAATATCAACACCAAATAGCACTTGCCAAGTCCTCTTGGCTCAAAAAGTGCATAAGTGTGCACTCACACTTTTTCATAAGTGTTCAAGGTAACCTGTATACGTTTTGATTCTAATTTGAGCATAATCAGTATTAAAAAAAGGAATTGGATCAAGTAGTACAAGTCTTATTGAGGTCAGTGTTGGTTTGTAAAAAGTTAAAAAATAAAAAAATAAAAACGAGCAAAAAGGGGTTTGCTAAGACTCGAACCCTGGTCTCCACACTCACACACATAACACTTAACCAATGCGCCCTGGGGACTTTGACTGAGAGTTTTGTTTTCAAGTGTTATTTAACACACTTCTCTTTTGATAGCTTATTTAAAAGCCGTGGCTTATTTTACCATTTCTAGCTTATTTAATAAGCTTATTTCGTTTAGCTTATTTTTCCTGAGTTAGTGTTAGGGTTTTTGATTTTTCAAAATTGGTTTCAAATTTTTCCCTTTATTTTATTATTTTCTAGGATTTATTTAATAGACGTTTTTTATTAATTCAATAAAAATACCAAAAAAGATTTTAAATTTTTAGGAAAAATAATTTTTAGGTTTTAAAATAATAACTTGAGGTTTACATCTTATTTTGGTTTTATAAACTTTAATTTTTAATTTTATATTATTTTAAGGTTTTTTATAAACTTTAAAGATTTTTATAAAATTATTAAAAAAGGTTTAGGAGCTCTAATTTGTGTTTTTCTCTTAGTTATATTAATTAGGATTTTTAGAAAATTTTTATTTCAAATTTTAGAAACTTTTTATTTTTAGTATTATTTTAATATTATTTTAATATTAATTTTTCAAAATTTTATTTTTCTTTCTTTTTCATTTTTCCTAGGTTCTTTATCATTAATTAGGACAATTTCCATTTTTAGAATATTTTTATAACTTTTAGATTTATTTTTATAATTATTTTAAGTTTAATTAGGTTTTAATCATTTTTAATCATTTTTTAGAGTTTTAGTAATAGTTTTAATAGGTTTTAATTTTTAGAAAATTACTTTTTAGTCTTCTAATAATATAAGTTAAGTGATTATTCAATAAAATCATATTTTAGACATTTGAATTAGTTAAATTTAATTTTAGGGCTTTAATTAGCATTTAAAATTAAATATTTAATTAATAAAAGGTTTTAAAATATCTTTGTTGGATTTTTATCTTTGTTTATATTATTTAAGACTTGTTTTTAGCCTTTTTGATATTTTGTTTTTGGTTTTAATAATTTTTAATTTGGGTAGTTTTTCACGGCTTTACGTTTTCGTCGTAGTTTAATTTTAACGTATCCGTCTTTTCATCCTCTCATCCCCATTCTTCCAAATATTAATCTCAAAGAAATACAAGTTAAGTCACAATACATATACCTCCTTGGGAAACGAACTTTCTCTCTTTTAAGTGATTGGGTCATTACTGTTGATTTTTCCTAAAATCCTCACTCGATACTTACCGCAATTTACGCTCTTTTCCTAAAGAGTAGTAAATTTACTACAATCATTTTGGCGCCGCTGCCGGGGAGGTGTGTTGTGCTTTAATTTGGAAGCTTTTGTTTTTGATATTATCCATAAATAGTATTTGTGTTAAGTGGAACTCCCTTAACACGTATTATCGGTTTTCTTGGTTTTTCTTGTACAAATATTATTAATATATTGTATTAAGTATCACAATCAATATACAATATCTCCAAAAGTGTGAAAACACAACCTTAATTAGGATTTGATCTCCTAATTATTGTATTCGAATCTCAAACAAAAAGAAAAGGCAAAAATAGATAAATACTTTCGTGAAGCTCGATTTTGAAAAATACGAACTATAAGGTGGGTATAAGGCGGGTATTATAAAATATACCCTAAGGAAAAAGGCTCTTAAGTGCTTCGCGCCGCCTCGTTTCCCCGCTTGCTTGTGAGTATTTTGAGATTGAAGGCTAATCGAGGGTTTTGCCGCCCAAAGTATTAATACGTATACTATATTTGTTTGGTTTTCTTTGTGATTAAACCCTCGTGAACAATTTGGTTTTCACCAAAGTTCTAAAGTCATTCAAGGCGTTCACTCCACGTGATCGTTTTCATTCCTTTGAGGCTTCTTTAATCAAGAGTTTGATTCGAGGAGAGATTTTGTAGATTGTTGTCTACAAAGATACACCAAAATCCAAAAAAATTAAATATCATCAAAAACACAAAAAAATTGAAAATCCACAAAACAACCAAAAAGAATCTTCTTTGCTCACCTCCCATTCTTCGTGAAGTTTATGATCACTCGTAATCAAGCAAAACGAGCTCGTAAACGTCTTCAAAAGCAAGCAAATCAAGGATCGTTGATTATTGAAGAACCTCCAATTGTTGAACCTATTGTAGAACAAGAAGTCGTCATGGCTAATCGTACTATGATGGAGTTGCTACAAGCACCCACCGAGGGTTTTGGAGAGGCTATTGTTATTCCCGCCATCCTTGCGGAGAATTTCGAGATTAAGACGGGTTTAATGTCGATGTTGCAAGCAAACAAGTTTCGAGGTCACGAGAAAGACAACCCGCATTACCACATTAGGAATTTCAACCGTCTCACCGCTACTAGCAAATTCAAAGATGTTCCACATGACGCCATTAAGATGATGTTGTTTCCATATTCGTTGGATGGACCCGCAAAAATTTGGCTCGAGAAAGAACCGCCAAATTCGATTTTGACATGGGCCGATCTCGTTTCTAAGTTTGTGAACAAGTTTTTTCCACCATCGAAAACAACACACTTAAAAAATGAGATTTCACGATTTGTGCAACGTAACAATGAAAGTTTTTCAATGGCATGGGAACGATTTAAAGAGATGTTACATGAATGTCCTCACCATGATTTTTCGGAATTGCATCAAATTGATACTTTTTATAATGGGCTTAATGATCATGAACGAGATTATTTGAACGCCGCCGCGGGTGGTAATTTTTTGTGCAAGACGACAAATGAGGCTTTACAAATCATTGAAAATCGATCTAAGGTTTATAGCCCTCGTAACACACCGAGTGTTGCCAATATGGGTTCGTCATCTTCGTCACAATCGTCTCGTAGCATTAACGCCTTACATGATGAAGCTAATGAGGAAAATCGGTTTTTTGATAGATTTGCTAATCTAATGTCCCATTGGAAGGCTCAAGAAGCTTCCAATTCCGCTTCGGTTAAAGCGGTTGCTAAGAGTTGTTTATCTTGTGGGGGAGCTCATGATCTTTCCGAGTGCATTACCGCGGATGGTAACACTTCGAGTGCTTATGTAGCAACGGGAACTTATAACCAAAACGGCCAAGGTTCTCGTCCAAATCAAGCTCCACCAAATCAAAATGCTAACAATTACCGAAACAACAACCAAGGTAATTACCAAGGCAACACACGCAATTACAACAAAGGGAATTATCAAAGTGGGAATGGACAAATCTCTAATCAAAATCAAAACCGTGATTTTCAAAACACTACATAAAGTTTTCAAAATGCTCACACGAAAAATTTGCAAGGAGAATTTTTAGATTATGCAAAAGCAAATGATGCTAAATTTGATAATATGCAACGTGAGATGATTAGCTTAAGATCCGAGTTGAAAAACGAGCTTAAAAATGAACTTGCTAATGAACTTAAAACTCATGCAAACAAAATGGAAGGAAATGTCCAACGTCTTCAACAAAACCAACAAAAGATGGAATTAGGACAACATGAGATTAAGCAAGAGTTATTGAAAGCGGATGCTAGGCAATCAAAATTTGAGGACCGAATGGCTAAGATGTTTGAAGCAATCATGTGTAAACCCTCTTCTTCGGGTGGTCTTCCTAGTGATACCATTAACAACCCGAGGGGAGAATTGAAGGTTGTTGCTACACGAAGTGGCAAAACTTTCAAGGAACCAATCTCTCGTCCAAGTACTTCTAAGGAGAAGGAAATCGAGAAAGAACCCGAGGTGATGGTCGAAAAGGAGCACATTACAATCCCACGAAGTACCGCTCAAACCACACCTACGGTTGAACCAATACCAATTATGGAACCCGAGTTTCCAAGGCCGTTGCCTAATGACCAACCCACACCACCTTTACCTTACCCTTCGAGACGAAACAAAGAGAAAGCACAAGAAAGGAACAATTATCAATTTGAGCTATTTATGAAAATGTTTCGTGATTTGCATTTTAACATAAGTTTTGCCGATGCTTTAATCATGATGCCTCGATTCGCCGCAAACTTCAAAAGTATGCTAAACAACAAAGAGAAGTTACAACAATCGTCTAGTTGTTCATCGGTTTTTCTAAGCCGCATACCACAAAAAGTCGGTGATCCCGGTAAATTTTTGATTCCATGTGCTATACAAGATATGGAGGAATGCTACGCCTTGGCCGATCTTGGCGCTAGTATTAATTTAATGCCTCTCGAGATTTTCAAATCGCTTTCGCTTCCGGCTCTTACTCCTTCGAACATGTCCATCGAGATGGCCGATCATTCTACGATCATGGCATGTGGAGTAGCCGAGGACGTTTTCGTTAAAGTCGGAAAGTTTTACTATCCCGTTGACTTTATCGTTGTAGACATTCCCATCGATCGAAAAGTTCCTCTCATTTTGGGTCGTTCATTTTTGGATACATTAAGAGCACTTATCGATGTTCATGCTCGAAAAATCACCCTTCGTTTCAATGAAGAAGAACTTGTCATCAATGCAACACAAAACTCCAATCTTTCTCATGTCTATTCTATTGCAACTTTAAACCATGGTGACTCGACCAATGTCGTTTGCAAAGAATTTTCACCAAGAGTTTTAGGGAATGTCTCCAAAAACAATTTACCATTTCCTCCGCCGGTGGAGGTTATGAGTGCTAAGCCTACAAAGAAGAAACCATCAATACTTGAATCGAAAAATCCTTCGCCTCACCTCGAACATTCATTCTTAAAAAGTGTTGATAAATTGCCGGTTTCTACGGAAGATCTTTCGGATGATGAATATGTTGACCCCAATGGGGAAGTTTTCTTCGTCGATAAACGTTTTGAGAACTTGCCACCACCAAAACCAAAACGGTTTCAAAATGTGAGAATTTTTAGTGTAACTAACATCGTCTTAGAAACACCGAATATTTTCGACATAATTAAAAAGGGTTTTCATAAGGAGAGTTTAAAAGATAAAAAAGGAAAAGATCTTAAATGTGATTTAATTGATTTTTCTACAAATCTAACTCCGTCATCACCGCGTGATTTGAGTACTACAAACTCGTCTACTCCTTTTGACGATGTTTTGTGTGGTTCTAGTATGGGGGAAACCCCTTATGTTCCCTCATCCTTGTCCACCGAGGACGAGATATTCGATCCCGGAATTTCATGTAAAGGGAAATCTCGGTCTTCCACCGATGCAATAAATGGAAACTATATCTATTTGCTTGGTGCGAGTCTACCTCGAGTAGCTCAATGTTTTGTCTTACCAATTGTCTCACCCTTCTACTTCTCATCTATTTTCTTCAAACTCTTTGAGTTTATGGCACATGTTGGAGTGGCGTTGATTTGTTTTTCCAATGGAAACGAGAACGCCATCTTCGACCCCGGTATTTTGCATCACTTAAGGACTTAGTCCTTTATACCGGTTGCTTTTTGGGCCTTGTTTATCATGTAAGTCCCTTTGACCACACCATGATATCCCTAAATGTTCACATTTTAAGGGGATCGAGTCGAGCTCATGACTCGGTAATCAAAAACGAGGTGCCTCGTGGGGGAGATCCCATGCTTATCTTTCACTAATAAGGGGACTTGTACCCTTCCAACTCGTTGTCTCGTGGTTGTTTGTGATTGTGTTATCTAGATCATCATCATCGTCTACGATTGAAGACTCTCGTGTTCGTTTACGTGAGCCTCCATCGTTCGTTTGAAGAAGTTTTTCACGATTCCATGACATATCCTTTATTGTTCTCACAATTATCTTTTAGCATAATTAATAAACGGCTTTAGATATATTGTTGATCACCCTTTCCATGCTAGATCCTAAGCATTCGATTCTTCGTCTCTAGTATGGGGGTGCTCCACCTTTAGACTCGAAACATTGAGGACAATGTTTACTTTTAGTATGGGGGGGTGAATAGGTACTTGCTTTGCTACGCCCTCACGTTTCCAACTTTCAATATTTTGTTTTGCTAATAAGGCTAAAAATGGCCAAATTTTAAAATTTTTCTTAGTTTTCATAAGTGTTTTTAAGACACGAATGTATATTTTCCGATGGGTAGAATAAGAGTTAATTTTTGACTTGATGGGCATTTGGAGCCATTTACATTCCTTAACCCGCTCAATTCAAGTTTTGCTAGACTTTTATATAGGGAGCTTTAAAACGCGAAAGTCTTAATTCATTCGAGTTAAGAACAAGAACTTTTCGCAAGTTCCTATAATTGATTCTAGAAAGTCACTTATCAAGGGAACTTTAAAACGCATTCTCTAAACTTGAAAAAGTCCAAGAAAGTGCAAGATCCTATAGGTGGCTTGAAAACCCAAAACTTTGATTTGATATAGTCTTAATGAAAGCTAATCCAAATTTGGCTTAATTTTGACTTGCATGGCTAAGTATTCACGAGTCTCTTTAATTAGAGGTCTTTAAATAGTGAAGAACGAGAAATGATAGAGTTAGACAAGTGATCATGCTAAACGTAGAACATGAAAGTGTTCTTTCAAAAACTCATATGTTTTTAATTGTGGCTTTTTCTTCCCATAAGATCAATGCATTAGGAATAAATCATAATTGCAATAAGTAAGGTCGTACGATTTGAAAAGTTACTTAGCCTCTAGCGCAAGATCGTTTAAAAGTTGCTCGGGGTTGAATAGAGTTCATAGCCAAGGCATAACTTATTGAAGCGGGACGCGAAGATTGGCGATCATCCAAAAAGGCCCTAACAAGGCATGAGGAGCTCTATTTTTGCTAAAGATCCAAAGATGATGTGAAGTATCATTATTCCAAAATCAATATGAAGGATCGAGACACACGACGAGAAGCTATTACTCCCCTAAAGAATGAAGAAAGTCTATCCAAAAAGACCCTAACAAGGTATGAGGATGAATATATCCAAGTCCGAAAAGGAGGCGGATCGTTGTATATCAAAATCCAAAGTAAAGATCGAAGAAAAATGATGAAGTCGTGGTCCTATATGAAGAATCTCTCAAAAAAACGTCAAGTGAAGAAATTCCAAATATATGAAGAGAAGACCATAATTTCGAGAACGTCTTCCCAAGATTTGAAGTATGAAGTACATGCTAAATATCGGTCCGAGAAAGGTCTCAAATCGTGAAACGAGTTATGCCAAGATATGAACTTAAGGAGATACACGAGAAGCCGTTTTAAAAGATTTTGTCCTTCGGCTAACTATTGATCAAATCGTGCTACTTTGCTTTCGGACTAATAACTACTCAAATAAGTCAATACGAATCACTTGTGATCCATGACAAATAGATAAAAAATGCTAGTAACCCATTTCTTTTATAATAACTAGGATTGCGGGGAGAAAAAGTATTACACAATTTGGACGTATGAGTAGTGTTAGCATTGTGACTTGTACCAACAATGATCTTGTTTTTGCACTTAGCATGGAATGTATGACAATCAAGGATGACAAAATTTACTCTAAGGGACATTAACTTGTTTCTATTCTTTGACCCTAAAAGTCACTTTTTGTGATGAAAATCATACATTATGTCTTTACACATTCTCGTAGTATGTTGCAAGTCTTTTACTTTTCAATAAAGGTTAATAAAATTGAACTTTGGTGATGCTTAGATACTTTATTCTAGCATTGCGTGAGGGCACGGCAATGGCTTAGTATGGGGGAGTGATGAGATGGCATTTATACATGATCTCATCGTTCTTTTCGGGCTTTAAATGCATAAAAATGTCATAAAATACCATATATATGCTTGTGTTTGTTTACTTGTGTATTTTAGGTATGGATATCGTGAAAAAGACAAAAGATCACAAGATACAAGGAAAAACGAACACGAGAAACGAAGCCGTACAATGAACCGGGCCCTAATCATGGAATTTTCATCAAATACCCTTGAAGACTTGAAGACAAAACAAGATTGATCCTCATTCTATGAAGAAATGACACTTAAAACCCTTGTATATTAATAATTACAAGTTTGGTCCCTTAAGTTTGTCAAAATTGCAAAAAGGTCCTTCAACTTTGAAGAAATGGCAAGATTAGTCCCTCAACAAATTCAAATTGCCAATTATGGTCCCTCATGAAGATTAAGATGCATTGAAGACCTTTGAAGATCATCATTGTCCAAGATCAGCCCTTGAAAATACTCAAAATGGCAAAAATAGTCCTTTGAAAAGCTTTGGAAAAGATAAGTGCCAAAAATGCCAAAGATGGAAACTTATTTGCAAAGGAAGTTTGTTTTTAGGGCTGAAAAACGTGAAATGCCAAAAATAACAAAACATGAGGGCCAAATGTGCACAAGTCCAAACATTCAAAAAGAAATGGCGCCTAACAAGTACTTTTCCCCCAAAATCGGATCTAAACAAGTACTGTGCATATTTTTTACAGCCCAGAATTCACCCCAACTTAAACATGGGTAAAATCTAATTACTTGTGCACACGAGTAATTCACACACTCAGAAACCCTTCCCACACACAAACACCCCAATCCCACGCATGTGGTCCCTACCCCCAATTCCCCTCTCATCCAATCACAACATTCCTTTGGCTCCAAGGCAAATGACGTGTCCCCAATCAATGGATAAGATGTTTTGCTTCATCACAACGCAAAATTATACGGTTTAGATCAAGTTTGGACAAAATACTTCAAAAACGTGTCAAGGGCAAATTTGGGATTTTTCCTTGATTAGGGTTTAGTTTTTTTTTCATTCTAGATTGTTCTTAGGTCACTATATAAGGAGCCCCAGCCTGTTGGTGAGCCCTTGTTCCAGTTTTCTTCAAGTAATCTTGTAATTCCTTTTATTAAATATAAAAAGTTGGTTTTTGTTATTAAGCAAATTAATTCCTTTTTTATGATTTCTTAAAGTTGGTATATGTTATTGAAGAAAGCTGTGTTCCATTTCTATTCTGGCTAAGTAAATTTTGATTTTCAAAATTTATTAAGGGTTTGTGGATTTGGAGATTTTTGGTAAAAATCTGTCCAAAGGTTTTTGATGTTAAGAAGTTGGTTTGGTTTGCTGAATTAGTGTTTAGAAAACGTTTTGAGAAGATTAAAAAGGTTTTGGAAGAGTTTTAAAGAAAGGAAAAGGAAACAGAAAGATATATTGGTTGTATACTTGTGTATTTTTCTTTGATTTTGATTCAAGCAGGTTGTGAAAGGTGTTGATTTGTGTTCTGCACCAGCCCGTGTTGGTAGGGAGGTGGATGTGAATCCACTAGGACCCTTGGATGTAAGGGTCCTAAGGTAATCTTCTTTTATCTTTGGAAAAGTTCAGAAAATAGGCTGTTCATATGATCTTGTGTGATTTGCTGCTTAAGTGTGTTTTAGTTGTTTGATCAGTGTTCATTTGTGTTTATATGCATGATAGATGACATTTGATGAGTTTTCATAGGGGTTTAGAAGGTTTTGATTAGCTAAAAGTTGGTTTCCAGTTTTTAAAGAGGTGTTTGGCAATAGGTTTTAGCAGGGCAAGGTATTTGATTTGTGTTTTAAATGGATGTTAGAAGGTTTGATTAGGGTTAAGTTAAGTTGCAAGTTAGTATTAGGATAGTTTGGAACAAGTTTTGAGCATATTTGTGAGGTTTAAGAAAGAAAAAAGTATAATTTGAATCTGCATTTCACATTCTGCTTGATTTTTGTTCATATTTTTGAGCATAATCTTGGATTTCTGTTAAAGGTTAGGGTATTTGGGTTATTGCTAGCTCTTGAGTACCATTTTGTGAATGTGTGTGCCTGGTTTGAAGTCTTGAAGTTCATTATATTGCATTTGATAGCTCATATAGTCCACAGACCTGTCATAAACATCACAGAAACTCATCATAGGCTGTTGAGTGCTTGATTTAAGATCTTGGTGTGCTAAGGTGTTTAATACTTGTTGATTTTGACTTCTTGTGCTCAAAGGAGCACAAGAGTGCCCCTCCTGTCCATAATATCAACACCAAATAGCACTTGCCAAGTCCTCTTGGCTCAAAAAGTGCATAAGTGTGCACTCACACTTTTTCATAAGTGTTCAAGGTAACCTGTATACGTTTTGATTCTAATTTGAGCATAATCAGTATTAAAAAAAGGAATTGGATCAAGTAGTACAAGTCTTATTGAGGTCAGTGTTGGTTTGTAACAAGTTAAAAAATAAAAAAATAAAAACGAGCAAAAAGGGGTTTGCTAAGACTCGAACCCTGGTCTCCACACTCACACACATAAAACTTAACCAATGCGCCCTGGGGACTTTGACTGAGAGTTTTGTTTTCAAGTGTTATTTAACACACTTCTCTTTTGATAGCTTATTTAAAAGCCGTGGCTTATTTTACCATTTCTAGCTTATTTAATAAGCTTATTTCGTTTAGCTTATTTTTCCTGAGTTAGTGTTAGGGTTTTTGATTTTTCAAAATTGGTTTCAAATTTTTCCCTTTATTTTATTATTTTCTAGGATTTATTTAATAGACGTTTTTTATTAATTCAATAAAAATACCAAAAAAGATTTTAAATTTTTAGGAAAAATAATTTTTAGGTTTTAAAATAATAACTTGAGGTTTACATCTTATTTTGGTTTTATAAACTTTAATTTTTAATTTTATATTATTTTAAGGTTTTTTATAAACTTTAAAGATTTTTATAAAATTATTAAAAAAGGTTTAGGAGCTCTAATTTGTGTTTTTCTCTTAGTTATATTAATTAGGATTTTTAGAAATTTTTTATTTCAAATTTTAGAAACTTTTTATTTTTAGTATTATTTTAATATTATTTTAATATTAATTTTTCAAAATTTTATTTTTCTTTCTTTTTCATTTTTCCTAGGTTCTTTATCATTAATTAGGACTATTTCCATTTTTAGAATATTTTTATAACTTTTAGATTTATTTTTATAATTATTTTAAGTTTAATTAGGTTTTAATCATTTTTAATCATTTTTTAGAGTTTTAGTAATAGTTTTAATAGGTTTTAATTTTTAGAAAATTACTTTTTAGTCTTCTAATAATATAAGTTAAGTGATTATTCAATAAAATCATATTTTAGACATTTGAATTAGTTAAATTTAATTTTAGGGCTTTAATTAGCATTTAAAATTAAATATTTAATTAATAAAAGGTTTTAAAATATCTTTGTTGGATTTTTATCTTTGTTTATATTATTTAAGACTTGTTTTTAGCCTTTTTGATATTTTGTTTTTGGTTTTAATAATTTTTAATTTGGGTAGTTTTTCACGGCTTTACGTTTTCGTCGTAGTTTAATTTTAACGTATCCGTCTTTTCATCCTCTCATCCCCATTCTTCCAAATATTAATCTCAAAGAAATACAAGTTAATTCACAATACATATACCTCCTTGGGAAACGAACTTTCTCTCTTTTAAGTGATTGGGTCATTAGTGTTGATTTTTCCTAAAATCATCACTCGATACTTACCGCTATTTACGCTCTTTTCCTAAAGAGTAGTAAAACACTACAATCAATTTTCTTTGAAGATTGTGAAATATTAAATTTTATGAGATCTGTAAGAAGTGAAAAATAAGGACATAATGTTAGGGATACCTACATATGTGCCTGTAGCATCTATTCTTCTGAGTCGAATATACTCATCTGTGGAAATTGTCTTATTTGACAATTAACAATTCTTTCTTGTCCTATTCTCCCGTAGTGAGATTTTTAGGAAAAGTATCTGATTACCAAGTGTTGATACCCGACTAGATATATTGACATTCTTATCATTTCTTATGATTTGAATTCATTTGAATGACCTGGGTAATGATCCGAGGAGCTTTCGAATGCGTACTCAAATTATGAAAACATGGGATATATTCATATTCATTAAATGTTTTCATCTGTATCTGATTTAAAATTCTCTCGCATAGATTATGCGTTGACCTTACTCTTTTAATAGTAGTTGTGTATCCTAATATCCCTGAATTTGTGAAGGATCTCTATGAATTATTAGTCTTTTGAGAAGTTCACATCTTATCAACGATATTGAAACTGGAAAGTTGATAGTGCCAGTGAAATGGATTGATTGATTATGACATGACGACATTGTCTTAATTGATGGGAACTCGAGTAGAATTCCCCTAAATGATAAGATGTTGATTATCAAAAGTGATATAAATAATTCTTGATGGATGACCATATCCTGTATTTAGACTTGAAATTATTCCATGAATGGTTGTGAACTAGTTATAGATATTGTAATCTAGGAAGAACCTAATATGAATTTATTAAAAGATGTTTCGGTTATCTGAAACTTTAGGAAGTATTTGTTGATGAATTACCTAGACTTTCGCCATTAAGGCAAGTAGAATTTGGTATTTGATTATATTCTCGGTGCTGCACCTGTGGCTTGTGCACTGTACGTCAGCACCATCTAAATTAAAGAAATTACCGTACAACTGAGAAAGTTGTCGGAGAAAGATTTTATTATACCCAGCCTGTCATCCTGAAGCGCTATGGTGTTATCTTTCCTTATATTTATAGATTACTGTGACTGAGCAAATTGACAATCGAAAACGATATCCATAACTCGAAATGGAAGAATTGTTCGATCATTTACAAGGTTCTAGCAAATTTGATCCATAGCATGGTTATCATCAACTTCGCATCTGCGAAAGAGATTATCTATTTCAATCACTACATCCGGTGCTTATAATGAGCATTATGAGTTTCACGTGATGTCGTTTGGATTGACAATGCACATGTAGTATTCATAAATTTGGTGATTCACGTGTGTAGAATGTAATTTGATAAATTCATGCTCGTGATCATTAAGGACTATATGTTTGTTTATAAGAATAAGAATGAGTTAATAATTTAATTATAGATTGCCCTGAATTGGCCGAACAATGAAAGCCTATACCTTGAATAATTAACACGTGATTAAAGACTTGAACCTTTACATGATATAACCGTGTGATTAATAGATAATGGAATATAAATTGACTCTTCAAAAATTAAGAGCCCTTTTAAGACTTTGGATTTTACCAAAAAGAAAATGGAAATATGTTTTGACAAATGTTTTAACAAAGGATTTTAAGGGATTATTCCCTTATACACCAATCATTGAACTAAACTCCTGTTTAGGGGTAAATGATTGTGTATACCTCAAGACAACTTAAGAAGGATTGAGGAAATTATTTAAACCATGACTTAAAATTTGAAACGACAAATTTTGCTTTTCTAACTAAGGAAACTTTGACCAAAGTATAAACAGAGATTTTTCAAACATTTACGAATCTTATTAATTATTCTCGATAAATCAACCAAAAATCTTGTTAATTAAATTCAAATTTATTTTTGAACATTTTATATAATTGGTCGAACTAAGAAATTTAAAACTTTTACGCTTCATAAAAATTAACTAATAATTATTTAATTAATTATGATAATTATCGACGCTTTAGACGACGGATTGAGTAAAACGGATAAAAATGATAGTAAAGACGAAACTAAAACATAGAAGATATGAAGAAAGAATTTTGAATAAATACGGTTGTGATATTTATTTCATCAGGAAGGTGAACGTAATTACTGACGTATAATTAGAAAGAATATCTGAGTGAATTATGGACATGATAATTATATCATCAGGAAAAATGAATATAGATATTGACATATTATATAAAATGGATAAAGAACCAATTAGGATATATTTCTTAATAATGAAGGTGCAAAATAAATTGCCGAACGATATAAAAATAAACAATGTTTGTAAAAAGGATAATATAAATAGTGAAGGGTTTCACGGCTAATGTGAACCATTAGAATTGAGAAGCCGATAACGTTGAATATTTTAAAGACCACTTATGGTTGCCTAAATATGGAAGATTGTGAGATGTAGTTATGTTGGAATTTGTAAGTATAAGTATTCTATTTATGTCATTTATGACTAAAAGTATCTTTGTCTGAAGAATTTGTAATGATGGCAATTATGAAGGCAAACATTGCCTCATACATTAGTAAACGTCTAGCTATTGCAAAGGTCATCATCTGAATTTGATTCGATTTGGGTCATCGTCGATAGACTGACCAAATCTACTAATATCATTCTCGTTAATGATAGAATCTTGATGAAGAAATAGACTCTTTTATTTAACAGAGTTATGTAAACATAGTGTGCCTGTATCGATCATCTATATATCAAGATCCTCGCTTCGCATCGAATTTATAGAGATTTGCTCAGAAGTCATTGAGAACGAACCTTGATGAGAGTACTATGTACCACCCCAATCGAAGGGACGAGGTAAAGTAACGATACAAAGTACTATAAGCACTGTTTTATGTTTAAATGATTGACCTTTGGTAATGAACCATATAATCGTTTTCCTTTGGAGAGATTATCCTTGATAATCATCGTATTAGGATTAAGATCGAATCTTGTTAGAATCTATATTAGAGCATCTGTAAGCAGGAGTTGAGATAAAGACACCCGACATACACCCATTGTGAGTTGGACATGTCTTTTAGGTTTAAGGTTTCCTATGATGGCGAACCTATCCTTGCAAAATACCCGACCCGCGAGATCTGAAATGATTGTTGAAATTAGGATCTGATTATTGACTGCCAGTAGTAGGCAAGAGGTTATGTGAATGTGAAATGTAGATCTTGAAGTGCCAAATGGGTAGCGAAGTTATGCCACAATTTTTAACCTTGGAAAAATGAATTCATGATCTGACAAATCATGGGATATAAGTCCCCGTTGTATGGGACCATTGAGATGATATAAAAGATTGGTTTGAAAGGCATATAAGCTGGATCTACCCTAGGACTTCAAAGACTGCGTGAATTATGTTTCGTATATCGAACTTAATGGAATATCTATCAAATGAGAATCTGATTATTCTTAGTAGAGCTTAGATCGGCGAAAAGTTGCATTCATCAAAAACCCGTGAACATCATGGATAGATAAAGTAAGTCAACATTAAGCCTGATCTTATTCCCGTAGTTATGTTTGATGAAACTCGCGTATTAAAATGGATTACACTAGTGAGAAAAGACCGAATGTGGAGGAAATAACCACATGGCTTTAACTCTATAAGAAGCGAGCAGTAAGGTAGGATGATCTTTGAGGACAAAGATCCTGTTTAGGGGTAAATGCTGTGACAATCCGTCAACTTATGGTCGATATTTTATTCTCAATATTCATTTGAAAATATTATTTTATGAACTCACTTATTTTTGGGAAGAAATTTGGATTTACATCTTGGAGTAGCATCGACTACGTCTAAACCGGAGGATTCAACGTTTCGTGCTTACGTTTACATACACCGTCTTTGGTGACAGTCCGACATTTCAGAAAATAAATTTATCCGTGAATATTATTTTGGAGTTTTAAATTTGTGTTGGTTCATAAACTCACAAATTTACGAGAAGAGATTAGGACTTACGATTTTATTTTAACGTCCTTTACGACTAAACCGGAAACCTTAGGATTAAGTATTTACGTTTTCGAACTCCGTTTTTGATGAGACAATTTTTATTGGATTCGTTTTGTGACATTGATTCATAATTTATAAAAACGTTTTTTGTAAAACGACCCGAGGGCACGCAAATCGAGGAAACTAGAATCGAGGAGTACCCGTAAATAAATGGGATGAGACAAGTGGGACACTTGTCCCACCCCACTCCAAAACCGGCCTAAATAACTTAACAACACCTTTAGGTGTCAAAATTTACTTAACCAATTTACACTTGTCTCATTTAGCTTCAAAGTTAAGCTTTCTTCCATCAAAACCACTAGCTACTCACATTTCTCACTTACAAACATGCAAAACCACTCTCAAAACTCTCTCACCCTCCATTTTTACCCGTCCCTAGCCCACCATCAAACACCACCTTTGATCTTGATTCAACCACAAAGCCTATGTTATTTACATATATGTTGAAGCCCTCTTAAAACTCTATTGATTGGTGATGCTTATAACATCCAAGGAGGAGTTTTCATGGAGTAGTAGGGCTGATTTTCCACAAGGTGTCTATGAAGAATGGTGGTCTTGAAGATGGTCTTGGTGCATCACAAGTTTCTCCATCAAAAATCCATGTTTTGATCAACCTACATCATCATGGTGGTATAAAGATTGTCCTCCTCAACTTCTTGTTATTTTGATTATGTAAACATGTATTTTATTTCCTATTGTATATGTATATGATGATTATATGATGATAAAAATGTTTTGTGGAGATTTGGTGTTGATAAACATGATTAAAAAGGTGAAAAACTATAAAGAACAAGGTTAAAATCTTGATTAATTTACATGGCTGTATAAAACAGTAAAGAAACATGTTATGAACTGATAAAATGATGAAGTAGAAAGGATTTACAGTAAGCTATGGGTCTTGTACACATGTGAGAGTTGGCCATGCAATGGAATCATTGTACTGAGTGAGATATGATCAAAACAAGTTTAGGGTATAAATCTGAGTTCACTGTTTTGGACGATTTTTAGAGAATACTTAAAGGATGATTCAACAGTAGCTATAGAAGGGTTAAATGTAGCACATATCATGTAGTTTATGTGATAAAAATTTGAGCTTCTATCTCCATGTAGAACTCAAGATATGGCAGTTTTGGTGAAAGTGAAGATAAAAATCAGATTTTTGGAAATTAAAGAATAATACTATTATATAAGCACTCAAATTTTAATAGTATAAATTATAATTAAAACCCACTAACTCATGAATTTTATTTATAAAAATATGTACAATGATAAATAAGTGGACATTTTATAAAAATGGTAACTTGTTATGTTTTATAAGATATAAAACTATAAACATGATTTTTACGACTTTTTCGGCTATTGCCGTAAAATTAACGTTTTTGTTAAATAAAACTTAGATGGTTGGACCCGTCTAATGAAAAATTTATAAAACTTATATACTGATATATAGACATGTATAACAAGTAAAAACCGATAAAACCCGAACTATAGGGCATACGGACATTAACGAGCTAAGTAAACATATTGGACTAAATAAGATAAACACCCATAAAAAGAACTTATTGGGCTTAACCCATTTGGGCCCAACTTGAAAGTGTATGTACTGATAATATAAGTACAAAAAGGATTAATACAAGTTAAGAACTTAAAATAGGCTTACTGGACCTAAAACACGTAAATAGGTAAAACGAGAAAACTAGTATAAAAGTTATCGACACATAACACAAAAATGAGTAAATGAGGATATGTAAACCCACTTGATCATCATATATATATAATCATCATATGTATACATAATTGGTATTTTTATAAAGTCATTGGACATGAGTCTAAGACCGAGTATTATTTGTCTAGGTTTCCGTGATTGAAGCACGTACCGTACGTCTGAATTGCCGATAACCCGCCTTCCCACATCAACGTGAGTTCATAGCCTCGCACTCTTTTAAATGTTTTTATGAAATGTTTTATAAACCCGCAAGGGAGATAACATGTTAGTTTTTATAAAATAGGACACCATTTGTCCCGATTGTTTGTTTATTGATTTTGGACCCGAATGATTGAATGACCCGATTGTATGACCCGATAAATGATTAATGGACCCGATAGATGAAATAAAATGGATTATTAAAGTTAGGTTATGTCACTAAAAGTCCCATTAGCATGAATTGTGAACTACCGGGAGTTGGTAGACGCTTATGCATTTAATAGTACTATTTGGGGACGATCACCCCAATTCGCGCCTTGACGGTTGATCCCCGTCGTGCCACATTGATTGGTAAGTAAATTTATGTATGAGAAGATTTCCATAGCGTGACCTTTGTGACGACACGCTACTTTAGATGGGCAAAATTGGTATCGGGTTAGCTACCCGTTTTTGGTTTAGTAAGGTAACAATGTCATGCGGCTTATAATAATCCAAAACTAACGAAATACTACTAGACGCTCTGAATTACAATGTATTGCCTGACTAGCAATACTGGGTCATACTATTGATATTATGTTCGTGTTTTGGTTTTATATAACCATATTCATATAACGGTTTTTATTTGATCTATACAACGTTGCAAAACGTATTGTATGGTGTTTTTAACGACAATGATTCGTATAATGGTTTTTCAGGCAAATGCCTATATTATGATTTTGATGAAGATTTGTATAAAATGACTTTGGCTATTTCATGGCCTATCAAAACGATTTGTACAAAATGATTTCAGTAATAATTTTATACTGATATTATATTGATGGATTTTATTAAACTCTATGAATTCACTCGGCGTTATCGCTGACCTTTTCTTTTAACATGTTTTATCTCAGGTACTTGAAGGTAATTCTCGGGAAGACGACAAGAATTCATGGCCCGCACTTAAACAATATTTTCCATTCAAATACTTTGTAAAACTTTGTATGAAATATAATGACTTGGGACCGATGTAACTTTGATATTTATGAATGAAAATGATTTATTAATTAAACGACGCGATTTTTATGCGTTGTCTATGATGTGAGTAATGTGCTATCCCGTAACACCAACTAGTCTTCCGCTGTACTAAGTTGTATAAATTTGGGGGTGTTACAAGTTTCGTAGATGTTAAATTTAGTCGTCATATCGTTAGAAAACCGGTATTGTTAATGACTAGTTATAACGTGGAATTAGCCGATAGGAAATTACGCTTTTGAAATCTACTTAATGCCCATAGAGCTAGGATCGTTTGATTTGATCGTGGGAATGGATTGGCTGATGGCGCATAGTGCCGTGATCGTCTGTGGAGAGAGAGTAGTTCAGATCCCGTTGAGGAATAAAGTCTTGACTGTGGAGGGAGATGAATGCACTTCTCGTTTGAAGGTGATCTCTTGTTTTAAAATGATGAAGTATGTGGAAGATGGATGCGATGTGTTTTTGGCACAAGTTTCTAGTGATGGTGACTTAGAGGCGAGGATCGAAGAGGTACCTGTAATCTGCGAATATCCGGAAGTTTTTCCAGACGAGTTGTCGGGTTTACCACCCACCCGTGAGGTCGAGTTTCGAATCGATTTGGTGCCGGGAGCTGCACCAGTTGCGCGTGCACCCTATCGATTAGCACCATCCGAGTTAAAGGAGTTATCGGATCAACTGAAGGAGTTAATGGATAAGGGATTTATTAGACCAAGCTCGTCACCATGGGGAGCGCCAGTGTTGTTTGTGAAGAAGAAAGATGGGTCATTTCGGATGTGTATTGACTATAGAGAACTCAACAAGCTGACAGTTAAGAATCGGTAGCCATTGCCGAGGATTGACGATTTGTTTGATCAATTGCAAGGTTCCTGTGTATACTCAAAGATCGACTTGAGGTCAGGGTATCATCAACTGCGTGTGAGAGAGGAGGATATTCCTATAACTGCCTTTCGTACGCGGTATGGACACTTCGAATTTCGAGTGATGCCGTTTGGGTTGACAAACGCGCCTTCTGTATTCATGGACCTTATGAATCAAGTATGCAAGCCGTATCTAGATAAGTTTGTCATTGTTTTTATCGATGATATTCTTATTTACTCTAAGAGTAAGGAAGAGCACGAGAAGCACCTGAGAAAGATATTGGATCTGCTGAAGAAAGAGAAGCTGTATGCGAAGTTCTCGAAGTGTGAGTTTTGGTTAGAGTCTGTGCAATTCCTTGGTCACGTAATTGATAGTAAAGGAGTTCGCGTGGATCCGGCCAAGGTCGAAGCGATCAGGGAATGGTCGGCACCGACAACGCCAACTGAAGTTTGACAATTCCTTGGTTTGGCTGGGTATTATCGGAGATTCATTGAAGGATTTTTGTTGATTGCGAAGCCATTGACAAAGCTTACCGAGAAGAATAGAGTGTATGAATGGGGAACTGAGGAAGAATTCGCTTTCAAAACACTCAAGGACAAGTTATGTTATGCGCCGATATTGTCATTATCTGAAGGAACCGAAGACTTTGTAGTGTATTGTGACGAATCTCGTAAGGGTTATGGAGCTGTGTTGATGCAGCGTGAGAAGGTGATTGATTACGCGTCGAGACAACTGAGGAAGAATGAAGAGAACTACACGATGCATGATTTGGAATTAGGAGCTGTGGTTTTTGCGTTGAAATTGTTGAGACATTATTTGTATGGGACGAAGTGTGTTGTATTCACCGACCACAAGAGTTTGCAGCACATTTTAGATCAAAAGGAGTTGAACATGAGACAGAGGCGATGGGTAGAATTACTGAGTGACTATGACTGTGAAATTCGCTACCATCCTGGTAAGGCGAATGTCGTAGCAGATGCACTTAGTAGGAAGGATCGAGAGAAACCTGTGAGAGTCAGAGCTTTAGTGATGACTGAGAGTGTTGATTTAACTGAAACAATACTGAAGGCTCAAGAGAAGGCTTTAATGAAAGAGAATGTTGATGCTGAGAACTTGGGAAGAATCTTGAAACCTCTTTTTGTGATTAGGTCAGACGGGCTAAGATATTTCGAGAATCGGATTTGGTTACCATTGTGTCCATCCGAGGAAGGAAAGCCTGGAGTATGAGATTTGGTTATGAACGAGTCTCATAAGTCAAAGTACTCGATACATCCTGGATCGGATAAAATGTATCATGACCTGAAGAAAGTCTATTGGTGGCCGAATATGAAGGCGGATATTGCTCGTTACATTGGTAAGTGTTTGACTTGTGCGAAGGTTAAAGCCGAACATAAGAAGCCGTCTGGGTTGTTGGTACAACCCAGATATCCCAGAATGGAAATGGGAGAAAATCGCTATGGATTTCGTGACGGGTTTACCCAGAACTCCTAGTGGATGTGATATGATTTGGGTAATAGTGGATAGATTGACGAAATCTGCTCATTTCTTACCTATGAAGAAGACGGACAGTATGGAGAAGCTGGCCAGTGTGTACGTGAAGGAGATCGTTTGTAGACATGGAGTACCTTTATCGATCATTTCGGATCGCGATAGTAGGTTTACTTCGGAATTTTGGAAATCGCTTCAACGTGCGATGGGCACTGAATTGAGTTTGAGCACGGCTTATCACCCGGAGACTGACGGCCAGAGTGAACGCACTATTCAGACGATGGAGGACATGCTCCGAGCATGCGTGATTGATTTTGGAGGAAGTTGGGAACGCCACTTGCCTTTAGTGGAGTTTTCGTATAATAATAGTTACCATGCGAGCATCAAGGCTACACCATTCGAAGCGTTGTATGGAAGGAAGTGTAGATCACCTGTGTGTTGGAGTGAAGTAGGAGAAAGTCAATTGACTGGGCCCGAAATGGTTTTAGAGACGACCGAGAAGATTGTGCAAATCAAGAACCGATTACTTGCTGCGAGAAGCCGACATAAGAGTTATGCCGATAACAGAAGAAAACCGTTGGAATTTGAAGTCGGAGATATGGTTATGCTTAAGGTTTCGCCGTGGAAGGGTGTAATTCGTTTTGGGAAGAAAGGAAAGTTGAGTCCGAGGTATATTGGACCATTTAAGATCGTTAAACGAATTGGACCAGTAGCGTATAAGTTAGAGTTGCCGAGCGAGCTTAGTGCTATTCACGACACGTTTCAAGTATCAAATTTGAAGAAGAGTTTGGCGGATAAGGAATTGGTGATTCCTTTGGACGAGATTCAACTGGACGACAAAATGCATTTCGTGGAAGAACCCGTGGAAATTGTGGACCGAGAGGTCAAGAGGCTGAAGCATAGTAGAATTCCCATTGTCAAGGTTCGATGGAATTCTAGGCGTGGACCGGAATACACTTGGTAACGTGAGGACTTTTTCAAGGAAAGGTATCCTCATCTGTTCCAGCGGCACGAAATGTGAGTATAAGAAGAGGCGAGCGCCGAGACGTCGCTCTCTTTAAGGAGGGGTGGATGTGATACCCTAGAACCGAGGTCACTTACATTACCCTAAATTACGCTTATTTTTGAAATTTTTAATAAATTTTATTTGCTATATATTTTATCATTTTTGGTTGAAACCGATATCCGAGGTTATAATTTTGACGATTGACGATTTAAGAAGAACGATGACGAATACGATCCCGATGGATGCCCAAATTTCTATAATTATTGTCGTTTTATCGATATTGTAATTTTTCGAGAATTTTACTTTCGGTTCGTGTTAAGTCGAGTCGGGTGAGTTTTATTGCTTTCCGGGTACATTTAAAGTGTCCTAAAAATATTTTGGAGTGTTCGGGATGATCCCGGACTCCCGTACAATTTTCTAAAATGACTAGTGAGTCAATCCCGTAAACTTTTAAGGTCGTTTTTGCTTAAGGACAAAAGAAAGCCTATATTGCACCCAAGGTCCCTCCCATTTTACAAAAAGGACAAGTGGAACACACACTAAACATTTTTACCCCAAAAATTTTCACCACCCTCTCTTTTCTCTCTATAGGCCGCCCGCCATACCCACCACCAAACCACCACCACCTTCAATTTTTCTTGGTTTTAATTTATTCCAATTAAAGACCACATCTTAAAACCTTTTGTAAGTGTTAATCCATGGTTTAATCCAACATACATTAACATGATTTTTCCAAAAATTAAAGATTTTTCAAAAGTTTATTTTGATGTTAATTAGCCATTTGCATGTTTAATTCATGGATGGATGATGTTAAATCACTAAACAAATCAACCAAAATCAATTTGGTTGATGGGTTTTGATCACCCAAACCCCACGGCACAAGGGGGTGTTTGGGGGATCATGGTGGTTGTTTTGATGATGGATATTGTATGAATACTTATTTTTACATGTTTTTTTAAATGGGTAAAACCATTTGCATGGTTATTTTTGTGGTTGGGTTTTATGATGATTTTGATTAATAGGGGTTTAGGACTGATTATGATGTTTGAGTATGATTAGGAGTACTTAGGATGATGTCTAATGTCGATAAATGGGTTTGAAAACGAGCGTTGGGATGATTTTGGTATAGGTGATTTTAGGCAGAAAGTTTGAGGTGTTTTCGTAAATATTATTTTGTAAACAGGTCTTGTGGTTAGGATGTAGTTGTAGAGCATCTTCTTATCTTCGATTTGGTATAAGATAGAGCTTACGACTCCTAACGAGTCAAAAGTTACGATGTTTTGAAATTCGTGTACCGGGAGATGAAAACCGTCATAATCCGAAATTATGCTTGGTTTTAGGTCAAATCCCGGGGACTATAGGTTTAGTTTGGTAAATGGTCAAAGGTTGATTTTTGGTCACAAACCTGCATATTTGAATCTATTATAAGACTTAGGTGTCAAATGGGTCAATGGAGTATTTTTAACGGGTCAAATGAGTCCGACTTGGTCAAAGTACAATTTCAGTCCAAAAAACGTAGTTTTGGTAAACTATTGAGTAACGGGTCGTCAAACGAAAACTTTTAATGGGATTAAATATGTGTTTTCTACAGGTCTTAAGGTATTTTTGAGAATTTTCTCAATTTTTATAAAAAGGGTTAAGTCTAGTAAAACAGTCCGTACTTTTGGTAAGTATCGGCGAAAAATGCGTAAAAATGAATAACGTTAATAACATGAACGAATGGTATAAAACGAGTAACACTTCTTGTTTGGTTTTTGGTGTGAGTTGTAATTATCGCAAGTGACTTATATATATGTATTATATACAGTACCTTAAGGTTTATAAATGAGATTACTCATTACGCGTTATTGGTTCCCGGGCATCCTCATCGTCGTCAGTGACCGCCACTCGAATTATCGACTACTTGTTATATAAGGTGTGAATTTATAGCCTAGCTTATTATTATTTCAAATTGTTTTACCCGCGAGGGAAATGCATGCTAGTTTTCAAAATGAACATATGTCATGAATGATTGTTGGACACGAATGTTGCCTTGAAATTGTGTTGAGTACCTAGTTGCAAAAGGCCCTAATTTCATGAACTATTAACTATTGTTTAGTCCTAGCGTGGATTAGAAATAGCCGCTTATACAAAGTGATAGTACTATGGGGTTCACTACCTTATCCGAGACGAGGGCTAGTACGTTGATACCCCCTGCGGACGGATAGTTTGTGATAAGAGATAAGGTATAATTGCAACTGATGCCTTAGTAGGGGCACTGGTTTCATCTGAATCACGCCGGTAATTATTACGCGGGTGATTGAGTTAACGGTTTAGTGTCATGAGCTTAAACAAAATTGTCAGAACCTTGAATATAGATTGTTTGATCGACAAGTCTATGAATGATCGTGAATGATTTTTATTACACATATGTTCAAAATGAATTGTAAAACCTATGAATTCCACTCAACGTTTTTGTTGACCAAATTTAGCATGTGTTTCAGGTAACCGATGAAGTGTAGCATGGAGCATGCATTGGATGGAAGTTGTGTGTGGGGCTTGGAGTCTACTTGTTTTTCCGCCCATTATTACTTGAACATTTTTAAACTTTATGTCATGCTGTTGTGAAAACCGTATCTTTTGGGGTTGAGATTCATGGGGACCGAAACGCAAACTCTGTTGTATCATTTGGGGTTGGAAAACCGCAGACATGTAACTTTTTAACAATTTTTAATTTAAGTTCAAACTTTGACGTCTCTTTGGAGTCGTTCGATATATCTTGTGTGCGATGATAACTTCCTAGCACCCAAATGTTGTAGTTCCGCTGCGCATAGCATTTGGTGGGGTGTTAGATTCATACTTTATACGAAGATTAAATCAAAAGAAAAGGTTTAAAAAGGTTTTACCTAATTCGTGGATCAAAAGGACGAAGAACCAACACGATCAATCACTAAAACTTCAAGATCCAAGATCAAAATCACCTTCTATGGTGGTTGTAGGGTGGCGGCACAAAGAGACAAGGAGGAAGGAGGTTTTTAGGTTTTCTTAAAAATCTTCTGTAAAGTTTATTTGAGTAGTAAAAAAATAATAACCCCCTTTAGTAAATTTGACAAATGGGCTTGGCCCATTTGTCCTTGTTGGCCGCGGGTAGGGACCCCACTTGGGGTACCCGTACCTTTTTCCGTGTCTCGTTATTAAGTTAAACGTTTGTGATTATTTATGTTCGTGTTTTAAATGTTCTCGTTACGTAAATACCGTGATCTAATATATTTAATTACGCTCGTAATAAATATATATACGTAATTAGTAATAGTTCGTGTTTTAATTACGTTCATGATTTCATGATCGCATGTTCGTGATTAATTATCGTCAAATAATTATTACATGATCGTGCGTAGAAAATACTTATCGTGTTCTAACACGTACATAATACGTAAACTCCTAACACGTAATCGTAATCATGCTATATTAGAAAAGTTTTAATCTAGTACGTACGATCCTAGGGGTACTATGCATGGTAAAAGCATGCGGGTTTTACAACTCTTCCCCCCTAAAAAGAATAATTCGTCCCCGAATTATAGATAAAGTAAACTGGAAAAGAAGAACATACCCGAATTCAAAATATGAAATGAGGGTAAGAAGCCCGGATAGACTCCTCTGTTTCCCAAGTGGCTTCCCGCTCGGTATGATCCCTCCATAGAATTTTGACGAATGGAATCGTCTTCTTTCTCATGACTCGTTCTTGTCTGTCAAGAACTCGTTCGGGTTCTTCTATAAAAGTGAGATCTTCACGTATTTGTTCCAGTGGATACTGAACCATGTGAAGGGGATGATACTGGTACCCTCTGAGTAAGGACACATGAAACACATTGTGTACATGCGAAAGCTGCGGAGGTAGCGCCAATCGGTAGGATACTTCACCGACTCGTTCAATGATATCAAACGGTTCGATGAAACCAGGACTGAGCTTCCCTTTAATCCCGAAGCGTCTAACACCACGTGCCGGCGAAACCTTAAGGAAGACGTGATATCCTACGTTAAAGTGTATATCCCTACGATGCTTATCGGCGTAACTCTTCTGACGTGACCATGCCTCCGGAATTTTCTGCTTAGCTACTGCGATCTTCTCATTGGTCGTCGCTATGATTTCCGGTCCCTCAAGTGTTCGCTCGCCAACCTGATCTCAGCAGATTGGGTCGCGACACTTTCTGCCATACAACATCTCAAATGGAGCACACTTGATGCTTGCGTGCCAGCTGTTGTTGTATGCAAACTCCACCAAACAGATGTATTCGTCCCAATCACCCGTCCATTCCAACGCACATGACCTCAACATATCCTCCAATGTCTGAATGGTTCGCTCCGACTGTCCGTCCGTTTGAGGATGAAAAGCCGTCCTAAGCTTAAGTTGTGTACCCCAAGCTTTCTGCAGACTTTTCCAAAAGCGCGAAGTGAATCGAGGATCTTTGTCTGAGACGATGCTGGATGGTGCACCATGGAGTCTCATGATCTCTCATCTGTACGTATCTGCGAGTTTACTTACCGAATCTTCCTTGCGGATCGGTAAGAAATGAGCTGATTTGGTAAGTCGATCAATGATAACCCAAATTGCATCGTGCTTCCTTTTGGTAGGCGGAAGACCAGTAAAAAAATCCATGGTGATTTTGTCCCACTTCCACTCTGGAATATCTAACGGTTGAAGGAGACCGCCAGATCGTTGATGCTCGATCTTAACCTGCTGGCAGGTAAGACATTTGGAGACGTAAGTGGCCACATCCTGTTTCATACCACTCCACCAAAATTACTGCTTGATGTCATGGTACATTTTAGTCGAACCAGGATGTATCGAGAATGGGGAGCTATGAGCTTCAGCTAACAAAGCTTCCCGGAGTTCTTGGTCATCAGGAACACAAAGTCTAGTGCCCTGCCATACGATACCATCTGCATCTACTCTGAATTCAGTCTGCTTCTCCAAATTCTTTACTATCGCCCAGATTTCTCTGTCATCCTTCTGAGCTTCCTTGATCTTAGATAGTAACTCGGGTTCTACTCTAAGATTAGCCCAGTAACCGTGCTGTCCACGTACCATGATCTCGATGTCTAGTCGCTCCAAGTCTCTGATGATTTCCTCTTCGATTTTAATGTCGTTGATCATTCCGGACTTCTTGCTAAGAGCATCTGCTACTACATATGCCTTTCCGGGATGATACTGTATATTAATGTCATAATCTTTCAACAGCTCTAACCATCTCCTCTGCCTCATGTTCAATTCATGCTGAGTGAAGATATACTTCAAGCTCTTGTGGTCCGTGAAAATGTCACATGATTCTCCATATAAGTAGTGCCTCCATATCTTCAATGCAAACACGACTGCAACAAGTTCCAGGTCATGCGTGGGGTAATTTTCTTCATAAGGCTTAAGCTGCCGTGAAGCGTACGCGATCACTTTCCCATGTTGCATGAGAACACAACCAAGTACCTTCCCCGATGCATCGCTGTAGATTTGAAATCCACCCGTACCAGATGGTAGAGTAAGAATAGGTGCAGATACTAGCTTCTGCTTCAGGTCTTCAAAGCTCTTCTCTCGATCTTCCGTCCAGACGAATTTCTCCCCTTTCCGCATCAGTTTGGTCAATGGTAGTGCTAGTCGGGAAAAGTTCTCCACGAACCTACGGTAATAGCCAGCTAAGCCTAAGAAACAGCGGACTTCCGTCGCTGATGTCGGTCTTGGCCACTTAGTAATGGCCTCAACCTTCGCTGGATCCATAGTGATTCCTTCTGCTGATACAATGTGACCTAAGAATGCCACCTTGTCTAACCAGAACTCACACTTGGAGAATTTAGCATACAGCTGCTTCTGGCGAAGAATCTGTAGTACTGTACGAAGATGGTCTTCGTGTTCCTCCTTGGACTTTGAGAAAATCAGGATGTCATCGATGAATACGATGACGAACTTGTCCAGAAATTCATGGAAGATTCTGTTCATCAAATCCATGAACACTGCTGGAGCATTTGTCAGGCCAAATGGCATAACTACAAACTCGTAGTGGCCATAGCGGGTACGAAAAGCAGTCTTTGCGATGTCCTGCTCCTTGACCCATAGCTGATGATAGCCTGACCTAAGATCGATCTTGGAGAAGTGTGTGGCCCCTTGGAGTTGGTCAAACAGATCGTCAATGCGTGGCAATGGATACCTATTCCGAATGGTAATCTTGTTGAGCTCGCGATAGTCTATGCAAAGACGCATACTGTCGTCCTTCTTCTTAACAAACAAAATCGGTGCGCCCCATGGAGATGCGCTCGGTCGAATGAAACCTCGTTCAAGAAGTTCTTGTAGTTGATCCTTCAGCTCCTTCAGCTCTATGGGAGCCATGCGATAAGGAGCCTTGGAGATTGGTTCAGATCCTGGAACCAGATCAATACTGAATTCCACTTCTCGTGCAGGTGGTATGCCCGGAAGATCTGCTGGAAACACATCTTGGAATTCCGACACTATAGGTTGATCCTGAATCGAGGGAGATTCAGCATCCATGTCGTGAACCGTAGCTAGATAACCCTCGCAGCCATGTGACAGTAGTGCACGCGCTTGCAGGGTGGATATGACTTGTACAGACCGTCCGGGTATGAACCCATTATGAATGTACTCTGGTGCATTGACATCACCGAAGATAACTCGATATGAATGGCAGTCTATGGTAGCATGATACTTGGATAGCCAATCCATGCCCAAAATCATGTCGAAGTCATTCATGTCCAGCGGAAGTGCGTCGACAGGTCGAACCTTATCATCAAATTCTAGGGGAAGACTCTTGTATACATGGGTGATTAATACAGAGTCCCTCAAAGGCGTGGAAATAGTAAGCCTATTTTCTAGTGGCACGGGAGGCATCCTAATGTTCTTAGCATAAGCAGTAGAAATAACCGAGTGAGTAGCACCCGTATCAAAAAGAACACATGAAGCTTGACCATACATATACAAGATTCCAGTGATGGTACCTGTAGACTTGTTGGCCTGGTCTCGAGATGTCGTGTAGACACGCCCGGCAGTAGGAGGCGGCTTGGTATCAGCATGTCCTGATGTACCCTCCATCTCGCCCTTACGGCAATCCTTCATAATATGGCCAAGAAGACCACACTTGAAGCACGCATCAGTATTACGGCGACATGGTCCTGGGTGCCTACGGTGGCAAGTAGAGCAAAGAGGATGAGTGTATCCTCCAGCAGGTGCTCTGGCTGGTTGGGAACCTGATAAAACATTTTACATAAGACATGGTAATTGGGTACAAAGGACAAAGCGGATAATCGTAAGATTGAATACCAGTGATAGCTGGACGGCTAGGCTGCGAACCTCTCTAGTTCTGGTCCCTACCGTTTCCATGGTTCCTGGTAGAAGTTTGCTAAAGTGTCAGAATATGAGTTTTAACATAAAACATAAGGAAATGCGTAAGTATTAGGACCTGCTGTTGTTGGAGTGCCCGGAGTTGTTACAGTAATTGTCATTACCGCCACGCCTATCCGTAGCAGAACGGTCGTTAGTCTAACCGTTTCCCTTGGGCTGATGAGGCTGCTGCTGAGTAGCCGGCTGAGACCGGTCCCCAGTTTTCTGCTTGGAAGATACATTTAAGAGATGAATAATTGACATATGGAAAGTATACGGATTGGTCACCGCTCGAATACGAATGTTTACCTCTTGTCGGGTCTTTCAGCTTCCCCGAACTCATCTCTCTCCTGCAGCATCTCCAATTTTCGTGCTGCATCGGCCACTTGTGCTACAGTGTTGAACGTAGCACACACCAGATTGTTTGCGACCGATGTGCGAAGAGCCCACCTAAAGTGATGTGCCTGCTCTTCAGGAGTACCTGCTGCCGCACCAAGGAAACCAGCCAAGTGAAGAAAGCGTTGCATAAACTCGTTGCTATTCTCCACAGCTCTCTGTCGGATCCCATGGTACTCTCTCTTGAGCTTGTCCTGCTCAGCCTTGGGAAAGAACTGCTCCATCACCCTGTCCTTGAACTGAGCCCAAGTCAAACCAGCAACCCACTCATCACCACCTTCAGATTGCATCAATGATAACCACCAGTTGATTACATCGCCTTCGAACCGATAGCATGCCAACCTCGCCTTGTATGCGGGGTCACAACCCATAGCGTTGAAAATCTTCTTGATGTGAGCCAACCAGCTTTCAGCATCACTGGGGCTATCTGTCTTCTCAAAAGCTCGAGGGCGGAGCTTGTTGAATCTCTCCAGCCATACTGCTAATGTCACTGGAGGAGGAGGAGGAGGTGGCTGATTGTGCTGCTAATTGTTGGCAGCTTGAACTTCAGCCCTGATGTCATTCCTCAGTTGAGGAAGCAACGCTTGCATGGCAGCCTGAATTGCAGCATTGAGCTGCTCCTGTTCGCGTGTGAGAACCATCTGACAGTATAACATAAAACATATAATTAAACAGATCAAAACATAAAATATAAATATATACATGAAAAAAAAAATTATACTAAAATTTCACGAGAAAAATTTTATGCAAGAAAATTTTGTGTATGAATGCATGATGCAGTTTTATGAAAACTTTTGTATGCTCGAGAGTGAACGCCTCTGGTCAGTACACCCAAAACAAAAGACGTAGCGAGGGGACGCCTATGGGTCGGTCCCAAATCTAAAAGTTTCGATAAAACACATGCGACTAAATAGGGCCAGTCCTGTACCAACCATTACTTAGTCAAAAACCATGCAACAATGACATGTATATGTATGTGATAGTTGTAAAATCACACTTGTTTAGGAAAACAAGGCAATAATATAGGGTAAGCACGACGATTTAGGAAAACCGTGTGTAAATGACCCTAAGAAGAGTGAGTTCGTTCTCGAGGAGGCACGTGTGTTGTGTAATGAATGATGATTAATGTTTTTGATTATTAACAAGAAAAGAAAAGAGAAAATGACGAAGACGTAAAAATAAAAATTAACAAAAACCACTACTAGAAAGTTAAGACGTAGAACCTTAAAATCTACCAAAATTTAAAATTTTAACCTAAAAATTCCTAAAAATTACTAAAAATCCACAATAAAATTCTAAGAGTTTACAAAAAATCAAAACTTGCTAAAACCTTTTAATTAATTAAATAATGACTTTTTAATGCTAATTAAAGCCCTAAAAATCTCAATTAATTATTAAAAAGCCCTAAACAAGATTTTATAGTTTGTAAACCTCAAAAATGACCTAATTAATTTAAAACTATTTTTAAAAATTTTAAAACCAATTTAAACTATTTTTAATTACTTAAAAACTATTAAAATCTATTAAATCTTAAATTAATTCTAAAAATTAAATGAAAAGCCTAAAAAATATTTGGAAAGTTACAAAGTTCCTAATTTAATGTCTATAACCTAGGAAAAATGAAAAAAATAGAAAAAACAAACTTTGAATTTTTACTAATAAAATAATATTAAAATATTCTAAAAAATTAAAAGTTTATAAATAAATTCTAAAAAATTATCAAAAATCCTAAATATTCTAACTAAGACAAAAATGCAAGTTAAAGTTCCTAAAACCTTTTTATTAATTTTATATTAATTTTTAAAGTTGTCTAAAAAACCCTAAAATCAAATAAAATTAAAAATAAAAGTTTTTGAAAACCTAAGTGGATGTAAACCTCAAATATATTAATTAAAAACTATAAATTATTTTTCTAAAAATTAAAACTACTTTTTACTATTTTTAAACTATTTAATAAAAATCGGCTAAAGAAAAATTAATAAAAAATAATAAAATAAAGGGAAAAATCGAAACTTGTGCCAGAAAAGTCCTAAGCTACACTATAAACCTAAGAAAAATAAGTTGGCACAATTAAGCTTAATGAATAAGCTGAAAAGCTCAAATAAGCTACGGCTTTTTATTTTGAAAAGCAAACAAAAGTTACCTTAAGTATATCACTTTGCACACTCTTACCAGTCAAAGACCCTAGGGCAACGGTAAGAGGTGTGTGTTGTGAGTGTGATGTCAAGGGTTCGAGGCTGGCGAACCCTTTTTTGTTTCTTATATTTTTTCTCTTTTTTTTTAAACTTCTAAAAACCAAACTGTGACCTCTTTTTAACCTCAAAACACAAGTCCAATTCCAATATTACCAAGATTAAGCTAATCCCAAGCCCAAAACGTATCCAGTTGACCCTATCAAGAACACCAGCAATTGGATATTTTCACTTGTGAATTTTTGAACCAAGAGGGCTTGGTTTTGATCTTTGTGTTGATTTTGTTGGGCAAACAGGCACCCCTATACTCTTTGGAGTATAGGGAGTCAAAGAATGCAATAAACAAGCAAGAAATAGCACAAAAATCACAAGTATAGCACACAAATAGCAAATGCAAGTTGCTGTTGAAATTTTATGGGTCTGTGGGTGTTTGATACTTCCTACAAGCTCAAAAATGAATTTTTAATCCTAATAACTTGCACATAAAGTAATTTTATGGCATACCAGCATCACACAAGCCTTAATCAACCTAAACTCTAGCAATATTCAAACTTTGATGCACAAATATCACCAAAATAAGCAGGAAAATTACTTAACAGATTTCAAGCTTCTTTTTCACCTTTTTTATCACCTAACTTGTTCAAAACTTGTACCAAACTGGTAACAAAACTTCTCACTACCTATTGCAACCCTATTAAGTGATTCTAACATGTTTTTAGTCCACAAATCTTTCAAAAAGCTTAGCTAACTTGCATATCCAAACACTCCCTTAAGTTTCAGAAATACAAATTTTTCAAACAGATTCTATCTAAATCAACTCCAAACTGATTCAAATAATCCTAAACATGCATAGAAACACTTATCATGCATCAACAAACCTTTTAACACACATTCAAACCATTTCTCATGCAAATCAAACCAGTCACCAATTTTTTTTAAAAAAAAAACTGAAAAAGGAAAACAAGATTTTACCTTGAGGGACTTACATCCAAGTCCCTCAATGGTTGATAAACCACCTCCAATCAGGCTGGGGCCTGATGCTGAACCTTGGACAAAGAAATCGCAACCCTGCTAAGAAAAGAATAGAAAAACAAGCACAATACTATTCTGTTTTCTTTTTTCTTCCTTAAGAATCTTTTAAAAATCTTTCTTAAACAACTTCCTTTCAAAGACCTCTTACACAAGCAACTTATAACACTGAAAATCCAAGTTTATAATCAAACTTTCACCACAAGTCACCAATTTCAGAAAACCTAAGCTAAATTTTGAAAAACTCAAAATCACTTAAGTGTTTACAAATTTAAATGGAACTCAGAATTTCTTCAATAATTAACACCAACTTTTAATAATCATAAAAAGGAATTATATTGTTAAATAACAAACACGAAACTTTTATATTATGAAAATGGAATTACAAAATTTTTTTTGAAGAAAAACTGGAACAAAAAACATGAGTGACATGCCACCCATATTTATACTAGCTATGGAATAATCTAGAAAGCTTGAATAAAGAATTACAATAAAATTGAATCCTAAACCCTAATGCTGGAATTGCCAAATAAGCCCTTGCACTTTTGACTGAGAATTGGGTCAAAAACGAACCATGTGGATGACAGCCTTGAAATTTTAATCTTGAACGTCCATTTGAACTTGGGGACAAAGGGATGCATCATAATCGTTGGATGTGTCGGGGTGGGGTCCACAGCCCATGTGAGGGTTTGTTGTGTGGTGGGATAAAGTGACAATAAGCTTAATTAAGGATCTGCACAGATTGGGGTATTAACCCTTTGTTTTGAGGTCAATCAATCCTGGGGAAATTTAGGGTTTAAGGATAATTAGGGGTGGTTTGATCTGCTTTGGGGGTAAAGAAATTTAAATCCCTTGTTTAGTGGGAAACAATTAGGATTTGACTTGTTGACCATTTTAAAACCGGGTTTTATTATTTTAAAAGGTTTGGGCTGGTGGGTTGTAAGTGGGCTAGTGGTGGAAATTTTCATTACCCGTCCCAAAATACTAACAGCTGTTAACATCTTTGCACATCCAGTCCATTTCCATTCCATGACCAGTCCAAGGTCATTTGCACCATTAGTCCTTTAGTTACTTTAGGCTAATATTGAACATTAGATCAACTCTCAAGGGCTTAATTTGTACAATCTTCATTCCTCAAGGACCATACTTGTTCATTTGACATTTAGAGGGTCAAATGTGACAAGTTCTTCAAAGATGAGGGACCAAGGTTGCCAATTCTTCAAACTTCAGGGGTCTTTTTGCAAAATTCCAATCTTGGGCTTGGTTCATTGTGCGTCTGCGTTTCTCGTGATCGTTTTTGATTGATTCTTGTGATCTTTTGCCAATTCCTCAATATCCATACCTAAAAATACACAAGTAACAAACACGAGCATATATTTGGCAGTTTTATTGATATTTTATGCATTTTAAGCCCGATTTGGACGATGAGACCATGTATAAAAGCAGTCTCATCACTCCCCCATACTAAACCATTGCCGTGCCCTCACGTAATGCTAGAATAAAGTATCGTAACATCTCCAAAATTCATTTTTATTCACTTTATTGGAATGATAAACTAGCTACACTATTACTATTACCACTACTTGCGTTTTAGACATAATGTATGATTTTCATCGCAAAATGGGACGTTTAGGTTCATAGAACAAGAACACGTGAATGCTTCGTTAGAAATAATTTCGTCGTCCTCGATTTTCACTCTAATTCCATGCCAAGCGTGTAACGAGATCATTGTCATTATAAGTTAGTAATGCTAACACTACTCATATGCCCTAATCACGTACTTATTCTCCCATTATTCCTAAGTTGTATCTCTTATATTTTATGATGTCTTGAATGTTTCACGAGGATACATTGTTTGACTTCTGCGATAATAGAGATTTAGGTCTAAAAATAGAGTCCTAACGGTGTAACTAAGACCATTAAATCAATAACCCCTCCTAATAGACAACGATGTTAAAAAATTAAGTTGACAAGAAGAATCGATAAACACGGTTTTATAACGGTTTTGAACATGAGACTTATTACCAAGACTTTTATACGCCCCCTGACGGAAGGACCTTATTATCTTTGGTTTACCTCCATCTTTTATTCAACTTCGCCATGAAGCTTTTATTATGACTTCGGTCTTGCCTTGCCTTTTATTATCCGCCTCATCGGTGGTTTTATTAGCCAAAGGCGTATATCCTCACGCTAAAGCGAATTTTGGATCTTTAAAGCTTCGAAGATTAAGGCTTGATTCACTTTCAATTTTGCATAGATTTCAGGCCTTGTGGGGCTTCAAATTGTTTGCTAGATTTAGGTGAGCTCTTGAAATCTTATTATTGGGTGAAGCTTTCGATTATTGGGGTGCCAATACTTTAAAACCGTGACGCTGGCGATACCTTAATGTCTTCCCAATTTAATTACACGGAAGCTACTAGAAAAGACTAGAAACCCAACAATCCTAACTAAACCGCTAAGTCAATATTTATTAAGCAAAAAATATTTACAAGCGAAGGGAGAATAAGCAAACAACGAGAACACATGAGTTTTTGAAAGAATACGAGTACTCTACGTTTAGCATAGTAACTTATAATTAACTCTATCATTTCTCGTCCTCATTTAAGAGACTTAGCCTAATGTGTAGTTAAGGAATCAAAGCTAAGTGCTCAACACGCACGGTCGAGTCAAAAATTACTCTTATTCTCGCCATCGGAAAACCTACATTCGTGTCTTCAAACACTTATAAAATATGAGAAAAATTTTAAAATTTGGCCATTTTTAGCCTTATTTTGCAAGAAAACGATAAACAAAACGATAAACTTTGGAAAGCGTGAAGGTTTGGCAAGGCAAGTATCTATTCACCCCCCCATACTAAAGTTAAACATTGTCCTCAATGTTTCGAGTCTAGGGGTGCAAACACCCCCATACTAGAGACGTATTCGAATGCCTAATCTAGCATGGAAAGGGTGTAACCAATAAGTAATAGCCGTTTATGAAGTGTGCTAAAAACCTAAGGTTAGAACATAAAAGTATATATCATTTGGATATTGGGAAAGGTCTCCAAAGCCAACGATCGAGTGCTCCCATAAACGAACACGAGAGGCTCCAATCGTGAAGATAATGATCTAAAAACCACAATGCACAAACAACCACGGAACAAAGGTTGGAAGGGCACAAATCCCATCACATTAAACTACATTAGAAAGCAATAATATGTACATGGATAAGCATGGGTCTCCCCCACGAGGCACCTTGTTTTTGATAACCGAGTCAAAAGCTCGACTCGAATCCCCATAAATGTGATCATTTAGGGATAATCATGGTATGGTCAATTTTTGGTGGGGCTTACATGATAAACAAGGCCCAAAAGAAACCGGTATTTAAGGACTAAGTCCTTTGATGGTGCAAAATACCGGGATCGAAGATGGCGTTCTCGTTTTCATTGGAAAAACAAATCAACGCCACTTCATCAATGGTCAACATAAGCTCAAAGAGTTTCAATAAAATAGGAGAGAAGAAATAGAAGGGTGGGACAATGGGTAAGTCTCTAAAAACATGAGCTACTCGAGGTAGACTCGCACCAATCAAATGAAAAAATTTTCCATTTATTGCATCGGTGGAAGACCGAGATTTCCTTATATAAGCAATTCCGGGATCAAATATCTCGTCCTCGGTGGAGAAAGGGGAGGGAACATAAGGGGTTCCCCCACACTAAGTCCACACAAAGCATCGTCAAAAGGAGAAGACGAGCTTGTAGTACTCAATACACGCGGTGATGACGGAGTTAGAATTGTAGAAAAATCTTTTAAATTCAAGTTAAAATCTTTTCCTTTTTCATCTTTTAAACTCTCCTTGTGAAAACCCGATTTAATTATGTCAAAAATATTTGGTGTATCTAAAGCAATGTTAGTCACACTAAAAATTCTCACATTTTGAAATCTTTTTGGTTTAGGTGGTGGTAAGTTTTCAAATCTTTTGTCAACAAAGAAAACCTCCCCATCGGGATCAACGTATTCATCATCCGAAGAATCACTCGAGATTGGAAACGTAGGCTTAACACTCTTAACCTCCACCGGCGGAGGGGACGGAACTTCATTTTTCTCAACTCCTAAAACTCTATTGGAAATCTTTTTGCTAATGCTTTTGATGGGATTGACATTGTACAAAGATGTGATAGAATACACATGAGAAAGAGTGGAGTTTTGGGTTGCATTAATGACGAGTTCTTCCTTATTGAAACGAAGAGTGATTTTTCTTGCATGCACATCGATAAGTGCTCTCGAGGTATCCAAAAAAGATCGACCTAAAATTAACGGAACTTTAGGATCGATAGGAATATCAACAACAATAAAGTCTACAGGATAGTAGAACTTTCCAACTTTCACAAAGACGTCCTCGGCAACTCCACAAGCTAGAATCGTAGAATGATCGGCCATCTCGATTGACATTCTTGAAGGAGTGAGATTTGGAAGATTGAGCGATTTAAAAATCTCAAGAGGCATCAATATAATACTAGCACCAAGATCGGCCAAGGCGTAGCATTCTTCCATGTCTTGGATAGCACATGGGATTAAAAACTTTCCAGGATCACCGACTTTTTGAGGTATGCGGCTTAGAAAAACCGATGAACAACTAGACGATTTTTGCAATTTCTCTTTGTTATTCAACATACTTTTAAAGTTCGCGGCAAATCGAGGCATCATGACTAAGGCGTCGGTAAAACTTATATTGAAATGCAAGTCACGAAACATTTTCATAAAAAGTTCAAATTGATAATTATTTCGTTCTTGTGCCTTTTCCTTGTCTCGTCTTGAAGGGTAGGGTAAAGGTGGTGTGGGTTGGGGCAAAGTAGGCATAGGCATCGGCCTTGGAATCTCGGGTTCCATGATTGGTATTGGTTCAACCGTAGGTGTGGTTTGAGCGGTACTTCGTGGGCTTGTAATTTGCTCCTTTTCTACCACAACCTCGGGTTCTTTCTCTTTTTCCTTCTCCATAGAAGTACTTGGACGAGAAATGGGGTCTTTGAAAGTTTTACCACTACGAGTAGTAATAACCTTCAATTCTCCTTTCGGGTTCATGATGGTATCACTAGGAAGACCACCCGAAGAAGAGGGCTTACACATGATAGCTTCAAACATCTTAGCCATTCGGTCTTCAAACTTAGATTGCCTAGCATCCGCTTTTAACAATTCTTGCTTAATCTCATGTTGTCCTTGCTCCATTTTGTGTTGATTTTGTTGGAGACGTGTGACATTTCCTTCCATTTTATTAGCATGAGTTTTAAGTTCATTAGCAAGTTCGTTTTTAAGCTCGTTTTTCAACTCGGACCTTAAGCTAACCATTTCACGTTGCATATTATCAAACTTAGCATCATTAGCCTTAGTATAATTCAGAAATTCTCCTTGAAGATTTTTGGTGTGATCAGTTTGAAAACCTTGAGTCGATGTTTGAAAATCACGGTTTTGGTTTTGGTTTGAAATTTGCCCATTACCACTTTGGTAACTACCCTTGTTTTAATTCCTTTGATTTCCTTGATAATTACCACCTTGGTTGTTGTTGCGATAGTTATTAGCATTTTGATTTTGTGGAGCTTGATTTTGGCGGGAACCTTGACCGATTTGGTTATAAGTTCCCGTGGCTACAAAAGCATTCGAAGTGTTACCATCCGCGGTAATGCACTCGGAAAGATCATGAGCTCCACCACACGACAAACAACTTTTAGAAACCGATTTAACCGAAGCGGAATTTGAAGCTTCTTGAGCTTTCCAATGAGACATAAGGCTAGCAAATCTATCAAAAAATCGGTTTTCTTCATTTGCTTCATCATGTAATGCATTGATACTACGAGACGATGATGACGAGCCCAATTTGGCAACACTCGGTGTGTGACGAGGGCTATAAACCTTAGACCTATTCTCAATTATGACCAAAGCTTCTTCAACCGTTTTACACAAAAAATTACCACCCGCGGCGGCATTTAAATAATCTCTTTCATGATCGTTAAGTCCATTGTAAAACGTGTCGATTTGGTGCAAGTCGGAAAAACCGTGATGAGGACATTCATGTAACATCTCCTTAAACCTATTCCAAGCCGTTGAAAAACTTTCATTTGATTCTTGTGAAAATTTAGAAATCTCATTTTTCAAATGCGTAGTCTTAGAGGGCGGAAAAAATTGGTTCACAAATTTTGAAACGAGATCCTTCCACGTCAATATAGAATTGGGTGGCTCTTTCTCTAACCAAATTTTAGCGGGCCCCGCTATGGAATACGGAAGAAGCATCATCTTAATCGAGTCATTCGAGACATCCTTAAATTTGCACGTGGCGGTAAGACGATTAAATTGGCGGATATGGTTGTGGGGATTGTCCTTCTCATCACCACGGAATTTGTTGTTTTGGATCATCGACAACAAACCCGTTTTCACCTCAAAATTCTCCGCAAGGATAGCGGGAATCACAATAGCTTCTCCATAACCCTCGGTGGGTGCTTGAAGTAACTCCATCATAGTTCGATTAGCCATGGTAGGTTCTTCTCGATTAGCCATGGTAGGTTTTGCTTGATTACGAGTGAGCATAAACGTCACGTACAACGAGGAGACGAGCAAAGAAGATTCTTTTTGGTATTTTGTGTTTTTTCAATTTTTTTTGTGGTTTTTGATGGTATTAACTGTTTTGGAAATTGGTGAATGTATTAAGTAGACAAAAGGTCCACAAATCTCCTCCTTAATCAAATCTCTTGATTAAATAAGCCTCAAGGAATGAAAACGATCACGTGGAGTGAACGCCTTCGATGACTTTAGAACGATGGTGGAACACCAAATCGTTCAAGAGGGTTTAATCAAATGAAACCAAGAAAATATATATGATATGTAATAATACTTTGGGCGGCAAAACCCTCGATTCACTCTCAAAATCAAATACGCACAAGCAAGCGGAGGAAACGAGGCGGCGCGAAGCACTTAAGAGCCTTTTTCCTTTAGGTCGTGAAATACAACCGCCTTATACCCACCTTATAGTTTGTATTATCAAGATTAAGCTTCACGAAAGTATTTATCTATTTTTGCCTTTTTTCTTTGGTTTGAGATTCGAATAAAATGATTGGGTAATGACCTCCCAAGTCAAGGTTGTGATTGCTCACGTATTTGGAGTACTTGTGAATTTATTGTTCTACGTATACAATATAGTAATAATATTCACACAAAAACCAAAAAACGATAATACGTATTAGTAGAGTGCTACTAATACAAATACTATTATGGCTAATATAAAAAACAACAATGGTTCAATCAAAACACAACACGCCTCCCCGGCAGCGGCGCCAAAATGATAGTTGTAAAATCACACTTGTTTAGGAAAACAAGGCAATAATATAGGGTAAGCACGACGATTTAGGAAAACCGTGTGTAAATGACCCTAAGAAGAGTGAGTTCGTTCTCGAGGAGGCACGTGTGTTGTGTAATGAATGATGATTAATGTTTTTGATTATTAACAAGAAAAGAGAAGAGAAAATGACGAAGACGTAAAAATAAAAATTAACAAAAACCACTACTAGAAAGTTAAGACGTAGAACCTTAAAATCTACCAAAATTTAAAATTTTAACCTAAAAATTCCTAAAAATTACTAAAAATCCACAATAAAATTCTAAGAGTTTACAAAAAATCAAAACTTGCTAAAACCTTTTAATTAATTAAATAATGACTTTTTAATGCTAATTAAAGCCCTAAAAATCTCAATTAATTATTAAAAAGCCCTAAACAAGATTTTATAGTTTGTAAACCTCAAAAATGACCTAATTAAGCTAAAAACTATTTTTAAAAATTTTAAAACCAATTTAAACTATTTTTAATTACTTAAAAACTATTAAAATCTATTAAATCTTAAATTAATTCTAAAAATTAAATGAAAAGCCTAAAAAATATTTGGAAAGTTACAAAGTTCCTAATTTAATGTCTATAACCTAGGAAAAATGAAAAAAATAGAAAAAAAAAACTTTGAATTTTTACTAATAAAATAATATTAAAATATTCTAAAAAATTAAAAGTTTATAAATAAATTCTAAAAAATTATCAAAAATCCTAAATATTCTAACTAAGACAAAAATGCAAGTTAAAGTTCCTAAAACCTTTTTATTAATTTTATATTAATTTTTAAAGTTGTCTAAAAAACCCTAAAATCAAATAAAATTAAAAATAAAAGTTTTTGAAAACCTAAGTGGATGTAAACCTCAAATATATTAATTAAAAACTAAAAATTATTTTTCTAAAAAATAAGACTACTTTTTACTATTTTTAAACTATTTAATAAAAACCGGCTAAAGAAAAATTAATAAAAAATAATAAAATAAAGGGAAAAATCGAAACTTGTGCCAGAAAAGTCCTAAGCTACACTATAAACCTAAGAAAAATAAGTTGGCACAATTAAGCTTAATGAATAAGCTGAAAAGCTCAAATAAGCTACGGCTTTTTATTTTGAAAAGCAAACAAAAGTTACCTTAAGTATATCACTTTGCACACTCTTACCAGTCAAAGACCCTAGGGCAACGGTAAGAGGTGTGTGTTGTGAGCGTGATGTCAAGGGTTCGAGGCTGGCTAACCCTTTTTTGTTTCTTATATTTTTTTTCTTTTTTTTTTAAACTTCTAAAAACCAAACTGTGACCTCTTTTTAACCTCAAAAGACAAGTCCAATTCCAATATTACCTAGATTAAGCTGATCCCAAGCCCAAAACGTATCCAGTTGACCCTATCAAGAACACCAGCAATTGGATATTTTCACTTGTGAATTTTTGAACCAAGAGGGCTTGGTTTTGATCTTTGTGTTGATTTTGTTGGGCAAACAGGCACCCCTATACTCTTTGGAGTATAGGGAGTCAAAGAATGCAATAAACAAGCAAGAAATAGCACAAAAATCACAAGTATAGCACACAAATAGCAAATGCAAGTTGCTGTTGAAATTGTATGGGTCTGTGGGTGTTTGATACTTCCTACAAGCTCAAAAATGAATTTTTAATCCTAATAACTTGCACATAAAGTAATTTTATGGCATACCAGAATCACACAAGCCTTAATCAACCTAAACTCTAGCAATCTTCAAACTTTGATGCACAAATATCACCAAAATAAGCAGGAAAATTACTTAACAGATTTCAAGCTTCTTTTTCACCTTTTTTATCACCTAACTTGTTCAAAACTTGTACCAAACTGGTAACAAAACTTCTCACTACCTATTGCAACCCTATTAAGTGATTCTAACATGTTTTTAGTCCACAAATCTTTCAAAAAGCTTAGCTAACTTGCATATCCAAACACTCCCTTAAGTTTCAGAAATACAAATTTTTCAAACAGATTCTATCTAAATCAACTCCAAACTGATTCAAATAATCCTAAACATGCATAGAAACACTTATCATGCATCAACAAACCTTTTAACACACATTCAAACCATTTCTCATGCAAATCAAACCAGTCACCAAATTTAAAAAAAAAACTGAAAAAGGAAAACAAGATTTTACCTTGAGGGACTTACATCCAAGTCCCTCAATGGTTGATAAACCACCTCCAATCAGGCTGGGGCCTGATGCTGAACCTTGGACAAACAAATCACAACCCTGCTAAGAAAAGAATAAAAAAACAAGCACAATAATATTCTGTTTTCTTTTTTCTTCCTTAAGAATCTTTTAAAAATCTTTCTTAAACAACTTCCTTTCAAAGACCTCTTACACAAGCAACTTATAACACTGAAAATCCAAGTTTATAATCAAACTTTCACCACAAGTCACCAATTTCAGAAAACCTAAGCTAAATTTTGAAAAACTCAAAATCACTTAAGTGTTTACAAATTTAAATGGAACTCAGAATTTCTTCAATAATTAAGACCAACTTTTAATAATCATAAAAAGGAATTATATTGTTCAATAACAAACACCAAACTTTTATATTATGAAAAAGGAATTACAAAAATTTTTTTGAAGAAAAACTGGAACAAAAAACATGAGTGACATGCCACCCATATTTATACTAGCTATGGAATAATCTAGAAAACTTGAATAAAGAATTACAATAAAATTGAATCCTAAACCCTAATGCTGGAATTGCCAAATAAGCCCTTGCACTTTTGACTGAGAATTGGGTCAAAAACGAACCATGTGGATGACAGCCTTGAAATTTTAATCTTGAACGTCCATTTGAACTTGGGGACAAAGGGATGCATCATAATCGTTGGATTTGTCGGGTTTAGGTTTTTGAGGGAAAGGGACGGGTGCAGGGGAAGGTCGGGGTGGGGTCCACAGCCCATGTGAGGGTTTGTTGTGTGGTGGGATAAAGTGACAATAAGCTTAATTAAGGATCTGCACAGATTGGGGAATTAACCCTTTGTTTTGAGGTCAATCAATCCTGGGGAAATTTAGGGTTTAAGGATAATTAGGGGTGGTTTGATCTGCTTTGGGGGTAAAGAAATTTAAATCCCTTGTTTAGTGGGAAACAATTAGGATTTGACTTGTTGACCATTTTAAAACCGGGTTTTATTATTTTAAAAGGTTTGGGCTGGTGGGGTGTAAGTGGGCTAGTGGTGGACATTTTCATTACCCGTCCCAAAATACTAACAGCTGTTAACATCTTTGCACATCCAGTCCATTTCCATTCCATGACCAGTCCAAGGTCATTTGCACCATTAGTCCTTTAGTTACTTTAGGCTAATATTGAACATTAGATCAACTCTCAAGGGCTTAATTTGTACAATCTTCATTCCTCAAGGACCATACTTGTTCATTTGACATTTGGAGGGTCAAATGTGACAAGTTCTTCAAAGATGAGGGACCAAAGTTGCCAATTCTTCAAACTTCAGGGGTCTTTTTGCAAAATTCCAATCTTGGGCTTGGTTCATTTTGCGTCTTCGTTTCCCGTGTTCGTTTTTTATTGATTCTTGTGATCTTTTGCCAATTCCTCAATATCCGTACCTAAAAATACACAAGTAACAAACACGAGCATATATTTGGCAGTTTTAATGATATTTTATGCATTTTAAGCCCGATTTGGACGATGAGACCATGTATAAAAGCAGTCTCATCAGTATGCTTAAAAATGATGAATGCATGAAAACAACTGTCAGTTCTAGGAAGACCGTAGTGACTACCCACTAATCACAGGTCATAGCCTACAGGTCGAAGCCTTGGCTCTGATACCATAATTGTAACACCCCATTTTGGAAATGGAAATATCACCGAAATTATGGCGTGTCATCAAAGCATACAAGGAAAAATGTCTAAACATTACTTGACCATAATAGGAAAATACCGGAATCAAACATCGGTAGTCCAAAAGTAAGGCTCATCACACACAAACATAGTATAATAAAGGAAAGGACTAAACAATGTCCAAAGCATAAGTATCATAAGAAAGGAAATGCATAATGTAAAGAAGGCTAGACAGCTTCCAGTCCTAATGCACGTACTCTTAGTGTCTACGAGCGTCCCTGAGTACCTGCCGTTTTGGGAACATAGAAAAGGAAAACGGCTGAGCAAATACGCTCAGTGCACGGATGTATAATAAAGCATGAATAGGATAAGCATATAACATATAACAGCGGAAGATAAACTAAGTCCCGAGTAACCTGGTTAAGTCTTGATAAAACTGGTTTTATAGTTTGAAAGTCTTATGTTAATCATATAAAAATTGTTTGTCATATTTTACCATTAGCCAATATAGGTCATGAAAATCCACCATGCATGAATAATTGGAGGGGTGACCTCATCATGCAAATTAGAGGGGCTGCCTCTAATTTAATATACTGGTTTTTGGGTAGGAGGGATCAGCTCCTTGTGAAGGATGCAAGGCACACACCACATTCACCATGAAATCCTGAATAAAAACATGTAACTAGGATGCACCCATACGCCCCACATGACAAATATAAATAGATGGCCAAAAGTTGAAGGGACGCTACGAGCAATCACTCCGCCGTGGTGAAGTCCTAACATCAGTGCCTCTAATATTATGGTTATGGTACCTCCATAACTAGGTGAAACTGGTCATGCATGCATATGGCTATAGGTAATCTTAATTAAACATAAGCAATCAAACACATAACTTATACTACGGGAAAACAGTTGGCTGCATACGGGGAATCCTAATAAGGAAAGAATGTCCATACTGAAAGGACGGGAATCCGTACCTTATGTCCAGTGAACGAGAAAGACGAACAGAGAGGAATCCTACTTCTGAATCACTAGTGCTACATAAATACATACATGAATAAGTATCTGCTTACTAAATACGTAGTTGGTTTTATGTCATGTCTTAGCTTATTTTATGTGTTCTTACCATGTTTTACTGTTTTAAAGCCTTAAACTGTGTTTTATCTTATATTCTATTTAATCTGATTAAGTATTTCTGGTATTTCATGTGTTATTATACTTACTGTGTAGTAATAAGTAACTTTCCAAAAATAGCAGGTTTCCTAAAATAGAAAGTTTCCAAAAATAGAAAGTTTCCATAAATAGAAAGTTTCCAAAAATAGAAAGTTACCAAAAATAGAAAGTTTCCAAAAATAGAAAGTTTCTAAAAATAGATTTACTGCTTAAAATAGATAAGTTTCTAAAAATAGAAAGTTTCCGTAAATATATTAGCTGCCTTAATTAAATAAGTTTCCATAAATAGATTAGCTGCCTGAAATAAATAAGTTTCTAAAAATAGAAGGTTTCCATAAATAGATTAGCTGCCTTATTTAATTAAGTTTCTAAAAATAGAAAGTTTCCATAATTAGAAATAAGCTGGTTAAATAAGCTAAGTATATAAGCCTAAGTGTTTTCATGATTATTTTCTAAGTCATATGATATAATGTATAGTTTAATAATTATTTCATGTAATTTAATTAAACTATAGGTTAAAATATTTAATTAAAGTATAACATGTTTTTAATTAAATAAGTTAAATACTTAGGTTAAAATATGTATTATTATATATTAATAATATAACCTAAGTCATGTTAATTAATTAATCATATACATGGTTTTAAATAATTAATTAATTATAGGTCTTAAATATATATAAATACTTAGGTTAAAATAATTTCATGATCATTATAATTAAATAACCTAAGTCATGTTATTAAATTAATCACATCATTTTATTAATTTAATTTTAACCTAAGATCATAAACATAAAAAAACTAACGTACACCATGAACCGGAACTAGACTAAAAAGCATGAACCGGTCATGAAATCGAAACCGTACCCCGAACCGACTCGGGGTACCCCTTGTTTCACTGCTGCCGTGGGACCCACACGCACCAACCAAGACCATATGGTCTTGGTGGTGGTCGGCTTGGCAAGCCGAGACCCCTTTTGGGTTCGGTGAAGCCGGCGGCCAAAACAAACACCCTTTTGATTTTATTTAACACCAAATCATGTTAGATCCATGTTTAATTATTATGTTTTTGTAAAAACATCACATGTTCATAATTTATACGAAGATTAAATCAAAAGAAAAGTTTTAAAAAGGTTTTACCGAATTCGTGGATCAAAAGGACGAAGAACCAACACGATCAATCACTAAAACTTCAAGATCCAAGATCAAAATCACCTTCTATGGTGGTTGTAGGGTGGCGGCACAAAGAGACAAGGAGGAAGGAGGTTTTTAGGTTTTCTTAAAAATCTTCTGTAAAGTTTATTTGAGTAGTAAAAAAAATAATAACCCCCTTTAGTAAATTTGAAAAATGGGCTTGGCCCATTTGTCCTTGTTGGCCGCGGGTAGGGACCCCACTTGGGGTACCCGTACCTTTTTCCGTGTCTCGTTACTAAGTTAAACGTTTGTGATTATTTATGTCCGTGTTTCAAATGTTCTCGTTACGTAAATACCGTGATCTAATATATTTAGTTACGCTCGTAATAAATATATATACGTAATTAATAATAGTTCGTTTTTTAATTACGATCATGATTTCATGATCGCATATTCGGGATTAATTATCGTCAAATAATTATTACATGATCGTGCGTAGAAAATACTTATCGTGTTCTAACACGTACGTAATACGTAAACTCCTAACACGTAATCGTAATCATGCTATATTAGAAAAGTTTTAATCTAGTATGTACGATCCTAGGGGTACTATGCATGGTAAAAGCATGCGGGTTTTACAATTCTGCTGTTCTTCATGAAGATTATGAGCCTGTTATAACATTTGTTAGTAACCAATGTGAAAAAATATGAAGTTATAGATCGCCATTCGCTGCCCCTAGGAAAGCTAGGTGTGATTATCCAGCCCACTAAGGATTTCTCCTTGGGACTCTTTTAAGTGTGAGACAGTTATATTGAAGGGTCGCCATTCGCTGCCCTAGGATAGCTGGGTGTGATTATCCAGCTCCCCCATAAGGATTACTCCTTGGGACTCTTTTGATTTGTGAAAATTATGTGGTGAATGGTCGCCGTTCGATGCCCCTAGGATAACTGGGTGTGATTATCCAGCTCCCCCTGAAGGATTGCTCCTTGGGACTCTTTTAATTGTGAATTCATGGAAGTTAAAGGTCTCCATTTATCGCTGCCCCTAGGAAGACTGAGGGTGATTATTCAGTCCCCCCAAAAGAATAAATTCTTTGGGACTCTTTTAGTTGTGACATATTTGAAGGTAATAGTCTCCTTTTATCGCTGCCCCTAGGAAGACTGAGGGTTATTATTCAGTCCCCCCAAAAGAATAAATTATTTGGGACTCTTTTCATATGAGGGGACCCAGAGACCACGTGAAATATAGAGACTCTGGGTCGGGACCTATAGCATGCTCAAGTTGATATAGACAAGAGCACAGTCCAGAGGGTGAAGGATCATCGGCATGCGTTATGAGCACAAATGAATCATATCCTTGTGTTAAGACAGAGTGTACAGATAAACCTAAGAGTTCTAGGTGCTGACACAGACACTCTATGGGTTGAGGCAAACCCTAAGACTTCATCACTCTTTCCTACAGAATGTTGAGAGTGATTGTATGTGAACCTCCAAGAGAATAAAATGGCAAACTAATACCTGAGAGATATCAGCGTTGAGAAGGTTCTTAGTCGTCTCTGCTGACTGGGAGATGCTAGACTCAGGTTGTTTGTCAGCGGTGGGCTCTTCAACCACATCCTCCAAAGAAGGGGATGGGTTCTTCTTAGTCTTCTTAGTCTTGGAAGGATTAACATAAGGGATTTCAGAGGAAAGAGGGATGTCTTTCCTTTTCTTCTTCTTGTCCTTGGGCACCTTGGGCTGAGAAGAAGACTGCACAGAGGTCTTCAACAGAGACTTGTTAGTTATTCTTTCAGCATTCACCTCATTGTGAGGGATCAAGGGCTCTCCATCAGCAACCAGTAGCCCAGCGACCTGCATCATGTGCCTGTTGAGAGGCACTTCATCTTCCAAGGGAGTCTTTAGTGAAGCAACAGTGATGTGATAAGGAGAGAAGGTGAGAAGTTCATCATTTGTGTAGCCTTCACCCAGCATATCTTCTAAGAGAAGAGAGAGATATCTTGTGTAGCAGATGGTGGCTAGTCTATTCTTCTTCCCTTTGTTTTCCAGCTTAGCAATGAGGTCAGAGTAAAGTATGTGAGCGATCCCTATATCTTGCCCCCAGATTAAGCTGTAAGCAATTGCTTTATGGGCTCCATTAAGTTGATCATGAGACCCCTGGTTTCCACCCAGACATTTCACAATGTATAGCATCAGCGTCCTCCAGATGGGTGAAAAATAGTTCACTTTGATCAGTGATTTGTTCTGGAACCCTTGGGTGGTGAACGGTTTATCATAGTCGTCATGAGGACGAAGGGTAGCCAGAGCCTTCTTTACCGTGGTGCTGGCAGGCACAGCGGACATGCCTTCATTGACTGGAAGACCAATGACTTTGGAAAAGGTGTGAAGATAAAAAGTGAGAGGTTTGGGATGTGTGGAAAGGTTGAAGGTGATGTGTGAAGAGGTTTGATCAACTTCGGCGCTATACTAGAACTCCTTCAAGTATTGGTGGTAGCATGTGGAAGGTACTCTGGTAATGGCTTCAAAAATGGTGGAGTTCTTGAGGAAGGAGAACAATGGTTGGTAGAGGGAATTGTTGTGTTTCAAGAGATTACACAGTTGTTCAGGGCAATCTTACCATCGTGTATCCCAAAATCTACGTTCGAGGCGGCCAGGACAGTGAAAGTTGTGTTTGTTGATGAAGACGCCATTGTTGATGTGGGGAAGATATGGAGGTTTTGGAGAAGATGAATAGTATGTGTGTGTGAAAGTAATGAGTAATGTGAAGTTTGAAAAATGATTCAAGGATTTTGATAAAAGGTTCAGCCATTTCAATTAAAGCATTTAATGCAAAAAATTACCTTTAGGAAAAGTGGGACCCCTTGACTCTTCATGTGATTTTTCTGTCCCTTAGAAAGCGCGAAAGTTGTTGACAATAAAGGATAATTATTTGAATTAAATATGGGAATATATTAACTCCCATTGGAATGTAACTACCTCGTTACATTCAATTCCCTTTAATGCCCAGAGACAGAGATCATTTATCAGATTTGTTTACCAATATTGAGCATACCCAGCTCAGCAACCAACCTAGTAAAGCTTGGCTCAGTCAGAGGCTTGGTGAATATATCAGCGAGCTGGTATTCAGTGGGTATAAAATGAAGCTCAATATCACCTTTTAAAATATGGTCTCTGATAAATTGATACCTGATGTCAATATGCTTAGTTCTGGAATGAAGTACCGGATTATTGGAGATGGCTATAGCACTTGTGTATGTCACAGAATATGGTAACCTTTTCATAAATGATCCCATAATCAGCCAGCTGACTTTTCATCCAGAGAACTTGAGCACAACAACCAGCGGCCGCTACGTATTCAGCTTCAGCTGATGACATGGCCACAGAGTTTTGTTTCTTGGCACTCCAGCATACTAACTTTCCTCCAAGGATTTGACAACTCCCATAGGTGCTCTTTCTATCAAGACAGCACCCAGCATAGTCAGAGTCTGAGTAGGCTTTGAGTTTGAAGCCTGATCCATTAGGATACTAGAGACCCAATGTGGGAGATCCTTTTAAGTACCTGAAAATTCTTTTGACAGCTACAAGGTGGGATTCCTTGGGGTTAGCTTGGTACCTAGCATAGAGACATGTGGCAAATTGTATGTCTGGTTTGCTTGCTGTGAGGTACATCAGTGACCCAATCATGCCTCTATATAAGGTCTCATTAACAGAGACCCCTGAGTCATCAGCTCCCAAGTTGTTGGGAGGAAGCATGGGGCATTTCACTGATGCATAATCAGACAGATCATACTTCTTGAGCAAATCCTTAACATATTTTTCTTGACAAATGGAAATTCCTTTTCAATTTTGTTTAATTTGAAAACCCAAGAAAAAAGTTAATTCCCCCATCATGCTCATTTCTATTTTTTGGTCATTAGTTTGGCAAACTGTTTGCTCAATGTAATATTGGTTGAACCAAAATTTATATTATCCACATAAATCTGTACTAAAATGACATCACCCTTGGACCTATAAGTGAACAGGGTTTGATCAATGGTACCTCTGACAAATTTATTTTCAAGTAAGAATTTTGATAGGGTTTCATACTGATATAAGCTATTTTAGTCATATCAATATTATCTTAAAACAATGAAATAATGCATTTAATGTATCAAATTTGCCTGGTATATGTTTGTTTCTTGTTTTAATGTGTGTAGGTACCAAGTTCGCGAAAATTGGCAAAAACCGGCATGAGTTTGAAGAAAAAGATCGATGAAGCCAAAAACGAGCTCGACTTTAGTGGATTTAACCTTTATGAAGAAAAAATGGGCCAAGTGGGTCCCATAATTGCCAAATGGGCCTAAAAGCCCAACAAGGGGTTTGGAGTTATTTACTTTGGATGAAACAAGCCCAATAGGCCCAATGACATAAAGAATCGGAAGGAAGTTATAATTTTTGGCCCATGAAAAGCCCAACACCAATAAAATGAAACGAATTGGGCTTTAGGGTTTTGTAGTTTTAAACAAATGAATTGTGAGAGTATTTAACTCACATTCACACTCACACAATAAATTAAACCGTCCCTTTCACCCACTCACCTTTATTTACTTCACACGTTTTTTCCCTTTCACCCACACATTAAATAATATCGATACTATCTATGTATCCTTCATCTTCCCCATCTCACAAAAATAACCAGTAACTTTAAAGTTACTGTTCCTAAACCCTAGTTTAATAAATCACTTGAAATAATTGGGGCTTTATGGCACACGGTTGATTCAAGTGTGGGGGAATTAAATTCCCCAATTTTAAGGAAGAGAAAAATGGAGAGAAACGAGCTACGTGGCAGATTACTATTGGAGGAAACACATCATTTTCTCCATCCTCCAATCAAGAGGCAGCAAATAAACACAACTAGCACACACGGATGCCACGTTGGCAATCCGTGTGCTAGTGTATGATTTTCAGCCGTAGGATCAATAACAAGAGAGAGAATCAATGATCTAAAGGCCAAGATGAAGAAGGGATATTCTTTTGAAGATGCGGATATTCTCTCCTCAACAAGCCCTGGGATGGCTATAAAAACCCCTCATTTCTCTTGTAATCATCATCCTTTTTTTTACTTTTAACGTTATAATGTTAGTTTGTAGCTAGATTATGTATTTCTATTTTTCTGAGTATTGTACTGAAAGTTTGAATTAATAAAAGTTGAGTTTACAGCTTTATTGTCTTCTCAATCAAGTTTTACCTTTTACTGTCACTGTTTAAAAATATTGTGCATTTTCTACCTTTACGAATTGATATTATAGGTTTAAATAATTCATATAAACTTTATTAATAGTTTATGTGAGTGATTTTGAGTAAGATTAGGGATTAATATTTGTCCCTACTGGATAAATATATCAAAAAAATAATGACTGGATCGAATACTATGGTGGTGATTCGTTATGTTCGTTGGTGCTCGATTGATTGAGATGGTGGTGTAAAATCAGGTTCATAAGGAAGCTCAGCGCTCTTCTTCGTCTCAAAGGAAATCTCCAAAAGGTGCTTATTTCTTTTATTTTACATTTTATTAGATTAAACTTTGTTTAACTGTTAATATGCTTTAGATGTTTGAGTGGTTCGTGCGTATTTGTTTCTGCTTGATTTATGTTACTTTTTGACTGATTTTATGAATCTGATAATGATTGATCGAGGTTGAGTTTATTTAGGAATTATGAGTGTTAACTGTTTTGGCATGATAATATTCGACTGCTATGATGAATGTTGATGCATAATCCGTATGTTGAGAGGATGTTCGTAGAATTTGATGGATATCTTTTATAGCTTAACTAGTTCTAGGTTCAGCCGATAAGTGTTAGATTTAACTGATATTTGAGTTTGAGTAATCTGCTAAATTGGTTAAACGTGTAGACTTAATCTGGATACTTGCTTATAACAGATTTGATCAGTTTTACTTTAACTTTAAGATTGAGTTTTTTTTAACAGCTTTCGTTAGCTTGTTTTGATGATGCAAACTTTGGTTTACTGTTCTTGAATCTGATAGAATGTCCTAAGGCTGTTGAATGTTTTAATAAATTCTTAGAACCTAGAATGTTGAAACTGTCTGAGTTGGTTTAGATTGATTAGGATTAGCTGCGTGTTATAGCTGCTTAGTCTTAGAATCTGCATATGTTAATTACTTGTTGGCTTGTACTGGTATTGTTTTAGATGATATGATGAGTTTGCTGTGTTGATTATCTGTCTGTTGGATTTACTAAAGCTATAAGGGTCCATTACTCAGATATGTTCAAATTCTGATAACCTTATCAGCTTAATACACTAGTTTTGTGAAGTAAAAAGTCACCTCCTGTGACTCAGTTGATTTATTTGTCAAAAAGAAATTAAATCCAAAAATATGTCACTCATGGGAATCGAACTCGAGACCCCCAGGTTCACAGTTATGCGTGTGAGCCAACTGAGCTACATGCTTATTTGATTTTATTGTCAGAAATTTGATTAATATAGTAAACTTATATTTGGCAGAATTTGACTTTGAATTCGTTTTAATTAGATTTATGATTTTAAGTATTTAAGTTTTATTAACAATTTTATTAAAGTTAAATTTAAGTTTTAAAAAATAATAATAATTAGTTTCAAAATAAAATAAAAAAAAAAAGAAATATATGTTTTTATTAAATTTAAGATTTTAATTTGTTTTTATATAATTAGATTTTTATTATTTTAGATAAATATAGTTTTCAAAATAGATTTAGTTGAATTAAATTTTAATAGATTTAAATAGTTTAAAAGGTTTAGTTAGATTTTTAAATAGTTTAAAAGTTATTTTTTTATTAAATAGAATCATTTTTATAGATCTTCAAAATAGATTAATTTTTAAATAGTTTTAATTTTTTAGTAATAAAGTTTTTTAGATTTAATTATAGCGGGGTTCACGATTCATGCACTTTAGGATTAGATTTAATAGTTTAAAATTGGTAGATTTTAATTTGAGTTTAAAAACCGAAAACCAATTCGAATCAATTGTCCAAATCAAAGCAAAACGTCTCAAATTCACTCGATCTTCGTGTACAACGAACTTGGTTCATCACGTGTTTAATTGAATTCGTCATTGGTAATATTAGTCTATTACTTTTTCCTAAAGGTAATTTTCTAATTTACCCTATAACGTATCTCAAATTATCACTATATACTATCACGATCACATCAAAAAATTTGGCGCCGCTGCCGGGGATCTTGTGTACGATTCGCTTTTGTAGAGATTTGTTGATCATTGATTTGAAGACCCTTTCCGTCCTCGGAAAGTTTTGTTATTTTTCTATTATATAGTATGTATCGTTTTTCTCGTTTTTTGTGAATAATATATTGTATTACGTAGAGCAATAAATTTACATACCTTTCAAATAAGGCCTTAGTTGGGATTTCATCACCTAGCTATTGTAGTCGAATCCAAAACAAAAATAAAAGGCAAAATAGATAAATACTAATAAGAAGTTTGATCTCGATTTTTACAAACTATAAGGTGGGTATAAGGCGACGTGCTATAAAAGGCCGTCCAAGGAAAAAGGTTTTTAAGTGCTTTGTGCCACCTCGTTTCCCCGCTTGCTTGTGCGTATATTGAGAGGGACGACCTATTATTGGTTTGCCGACTCAAGTAGTAATAAATCTTATTTTTGTAGTTTACTTATTGAACCTCGAGACGTTTAGGTTTTCACCTATCGTTTCAAAGTCGGCCGAGGGTAATTTACTTCCATAGTAGTTATCCTTATTCCTTGTTTTTTTATCGATCATTATTGATTGAGCAATACCAAATAAAATACCAAAAATAATCTTCTTCTTGTCTAATTTCTTTTCTTCAATCCTCTAAATTCTCGTCTTTGTAGTGTATGCAATTACGTTCTTCACGTCTTGTGATTGATTTTAATAGGCTTGAAAATATTCCTCGTAGAAATAGAAATCGTCAACAACGAATAGTGGAACCCGAGCTTCCACCTATTGTTGTAGAGATGGCCGATAACCGAACAATGGAGGAATTGCTCCGTGCACCCACCGAAGGGTATGGGGAAGCAATCGTTTTGCCGGCTATTTTGGCGGATCATTTTGAGATTAAGACGGGTCTTTTATCGCTCATTCGTGCCGACCAATTTCATGGCAATGAGACCGATAGCCCGCATTCTCACATTCGGAATTTTCATCGAATTACCTCGACTCTCAAGTTTAGAGATGTGCCGAATGACGTGATTAAGCTCATGCTTTTTCCGTACTCGCTCGAGGGTAATGCTAAGCTTTGGTATGAGAAAGAACCACCGGGTTCGATCTTAACATGGGATGATTTAGTGTCTAAGTTTATGGATTACTTCTTTCCACCATCTAAGACAACACACTTTAAGAACGAGATCACCAAATTTGAACAAAAAGTGCATGAATCGTTTGGGGTAGCTTTGGAAAGATTTAAAAGATTTGTTGAGACAATGTCCACACCACGGTTTCTCGGAATTGCATCAAATAAATACTTTTTATAATGGGCTTAATATGATTGAACAAGATTCTTTAAATGCCGCCGCGGGTGGTAATCTTTTATGAAAAACTCCGAGAGACGCGTGGAGAATAATTGAGGATAAGTCTAGAGCACAATATTCACGAAACACACCGAGTGTTTCCAATGTGAATTCATTAAATCCCGAGATTGCTAGATTGGACTCTAAGATTGATAGTGGATTCGCGACTTTGTTAAGTGAGATTAGGAAGAATCCTCATGGATCCATTAATATGGTTGAGAATGTTTGTGTATCATGTGGTGGAGCACATCCTAATTATGCTTGTTCAACCACGGGGTTTTATCAAGCTAGTGCTTTTGCCGCGACGGGAACTTATGGCTCCAACGGTCAAGTTCCTCGTCAAAATCATGTTGCTCCACCGGGTTTTCCACCGGTTCAAAATAGGTACAACAATGGAAACAATGGGAATAATTTTAACCGTGGTAACCAAGGGAATTATAATCAAGGAAATGGGTTTAATGCTAATCAAAACAATCAAGGTTTTCATAATAACCAAAATGATTTGTCAAGCTACATCAAGTCAAATGATGCAAATTTAAAGGCTTTTCAAAATAACATTCAAGGACAAATGACAACTTTGAAAAATGAGTTTCAAAATACGATTAAAGGGCAAAAACAATAAGATTGAGCTTAATCAACAAAGAATTGAACAAACATTTGAGCAAATGTTTGAGCAAAGTCAAAATAGTTTGCAACAAAGTATGGAAGAAGGTCAAAATAAATTGCTTTCAATGTTTGAATCTTTTATGACCAAACCTTCCTCTTCTTCGGGTGGCTTACCTAGCAACACCATTCCAAACCCGAAGGGTGAGATGAAAGCTATAACCACACATAGTGGGAAAGCTTTAGACGGACCTTTGCTTCCACATTTGAGTACCTCTCCGGTGAGGGAAGTGGAGCAAGAACCCGAGGTGGTTAAAGAAAAGGAAAGTCCTATTCCACCAAAGGTAGACCAATTGCCTATTCCGGAACCCGAGCTTCCGAAGACTAAACCCACACTACCCTACCCTTCGAGACTTAACCAAGAGAAGCTCCGCAAAAAGTCCAATGCTCAAATGACTACTTTTTTAGAGATGTTTAAGAATCTTTATATTAATGTAAGTTTCGCGGATGCATTGCTTTACATGCCTAAGTTTGCTTCGACTATTAAGAGATTGATGAATGATATAGGGAAATTGGTTGAAGTGTCTACATCTTTAGATGCTAATTGTTTCGCGGTTCTTACACAAAAGCTTCCCAAAAAGCTTGGAACCCGGGCAAGTTTGTGATACCATGTTATTTCCCTAATATGGAAGAATGCTTAGCTTTAGCCGATCTTGGTGCTAGCATTAATTTGATGCCTCTTTCCGTATGGAAAATGTTATCCTTCCCGAGCTTACACCTACTAAGATGACTCTCGAGCTAGCGGATCGATCGATCGCCTTACCAAAAGGTATAGCCGAGGACGTGTTTGTCAAGGTAGGGAAACTCGTCTTTCCAACGGACTTTGTGGTTTGCGATTATCCCGAAGATTCTTGTGTACCACTAATTTTGGGAAGACCATTTTTTATGACGGCTAGTGCTTTAGTTGACATGAAAGCGGGGAAATTGACTTTAAGAGTTGATGATGAAAATATCACGTTTGATATTGGTCATATCTCTAAATTTTCTTCCAAGTATTACGAGGAATCAATTAATCAAATCGATGTGATTGATGTTACTTGTGAAGAATATTCTCAAGAAGTGCTTGGATTCTCGGCTTCTTCTAAAAGTGGCAATCCCACTTCTTCGAATCCTATTATCTCTTCGGCTAAGCCTCCACTCACTCCATTTGAGGGAGGTGACTTCGTTCTTGAAGAGCTTGAGAATAATGGTTATTCAAAAATCGAAAAGGAAATTGATGATTACCTTAGCACACCATTTGATCCTAGTGAGTTTGATAGTGAGAATTTTGATCCCGAGGGAGATATTGCTTTGATTGAAAAATTGTTGAATATGGATCCTTTTGAATCACCACCTATGGATTTAAAAGTTGTGAATGAAAATGAAACTAAACTGAAAACATCTATTGAGGAAGCACCCGAATTAGAACTTAAGGAACTACCCACTCATTTGGAGTATGCTTTTCTTGAGGGATCGGATAAGTTACCGGTGATTATTGCTAAGGGATTAAAGGAAAATGAAAAGGATGAACTCATCAAAGTGCTTAAGAAGCATAAACGGGCTATTGCATGGAAAATCTCCGACATTAAGGGTATAGATCCAAAATTTTGTACTCATAAAATTCTAATGGAGGATGATTATAAACCCGCTATCCAAAATCAAAGAAGGGTCAATCCAAAGATTCATGAGGTGATCAAAAAGGAAGTCACTAAACTTCTAGACGCTGGAATGATCTACCCTATCTCAGATAGTCCTTGGGTTAGCCCCGTGCATTGTGTTCCAAAGAAAGTAGGAATGACGGTTGTTACTAATGAGGATAATGAATTGATTCCTACTAGACTCGTGACCGGTTGGCGTGTTTGTATTGACTATAGGAAACTTAATGATGCCACTAGGAAGGATCATTTTCCATTACCTTTTATGGATCAAATGTTAGAGAGACTAGCGGGGAATGAATTCTATTGCTTTTTGGATGGATTTTCCGGTTATTTCCAAATCCCCATTGACCCTCGTGATCAAGAAAAGACCACATTCACTTGTCCTTATGGAACATTTGCTTATCGTCGCATGCCTTTTGGACTATGCAATGCTCCGGGGACGTTCCAAAGGTGCATGATGGCCATTTTCCATGATATGATCGAGAAAACCATGGAAGTCTTCATGGATGACTTTTCGGTTTTTGGGGAATCTTTCACTTCATGTCTCACTAACCTTGAAAGAATGTTGCAACATTGTGAGGAAACGAATCTTGTGCTTAATTATGAAAAATGTCACTTCATGTGCAAAGAGGGAATTGTGTTAGGACATAAGATCTCTAAGGCTGGTATTAAGGTTGATAGGGCTAAAATCGACGTGATTGCCAAATTGCCTCCACCCACCACCGTTAAGGGAGTAAGGAGTTTTCTCGGCCATGTCGGCTTCTATCAATGTTTTATACAAGACTTCTCTAAGATAGCTCGGCCTATGACCCATCTTTTGGAAAAAGAGACTCCTTTCATCTTTTCGGATGAGTGTATTCAAGCCTTTGAGATGCTTAAAAGAAAGTTAACCGAATCTCCAATCTTGGTTGCCCCAGATTGGGACCTACCTTTTGAAATTATGTGTGATGCTAGTGATTATGCGGTAGGTGCGGTTTTGGGGCAACGTAAGTCAAAACACTTCTTGCCTATACACTATGCAAGTAAGACTATGACGGATGCTCAAACAAAGTACACTACAGCGGAAAAGGAGTTACTTGCCGTTGTGTATGCTTTTGAAAAATTTAGACCATATCTCGTCTTGTCTCAAACCATAGTGTATACGGACCACTCGGCTATTAAATATCTTCTTAATAAACAAGATGCTAAGCCGAGGTTGCTCCGGTGGATTCTACTCCTTCAAGAATTAAATGTCAAAATTCTAGACAAAAAAGGAGCCGAGAATCTCGCGGCCGATCATTTATCTCGACTTGAGAATCCTCACCAAAGCGATCGAGAGAACAAGGAAATCAATGAAACATTTCCTCTCGAGACGCTTGGTATGATTGCTTTTCGTGGTGATGATAGTACCCCATGGTTTGTGGACATCGCAAATTACCATGCGGGGAAGTTTGTGATCAATGGTATGTCGTCCCAACAAAAACGAAAGTTTTTCAAGGATATCTCCTATTACTTTTGGGACGACCCCTATTTGTTTCGTGTGTGCGCGGATCAAGTGATTCGTAGGTGCGTGTTTGGCAAAGAAGCTCAAGATACCCATAAATCTTGTCATGAGGGACCCACTGGGGGACATCATGGTGCTAACGCCACCGCGAAGAAAATCTTTGATGCCGGTTTCTTTTGGCCTTTCATATATCGTGATGCCCAAGACTTGATCAAGACTTGTGATGCTTGTCAACGTCAAGGAAAGAACTCACAAAGGGATGAAATGCCTCAAAACATTATCCAAGTTTGTGAAATCTTTGACATGTGGGGGATCAATTTTATGGGGCCGTTTCCATCTTTGAAAGGAAATAAATACATTCTCGTAGCCGTGGACTATTTGTCTAAATGGGTCGAAGCTAAGGCTTTGCCCACGAATGATGCTCGAGTTGTGGTGAACTTTTTGAAACAACTCTTTGCTAGGTTTGGAACTCCGCGGGCTATTATAAGTGATCGTGGGACCCATTTTTGTAATGAACAATTTGAAAAAGTTCTAAAGAAATATGATGTCACTCATCGACTTTCTACGGCTTATCACCCTCAAACGAGTGGTCAAGTGGAGGTTTCAAACCGGGCTCTTAAAAGGATTTTGGAGCGTTCTATTGGAGAAAATCGCACTTCATGGTCGGATAAATTGGACGATGCATTGTGGGCTTTCCGTAAGGCTTACAAGACGCCAATTGGTTGTACACCATTTAGGTTGGTCTACGGAAAAGCATGCCACTTGCCAATTGAACTCGAACATAAGGCGTATTGGGCTCTTAAGCATTGTAACTTTGATTTAAGGACCGCGGGTGATCATCGCAAGGTTCAATTGAATGAACTAAGTGAATTAAGGGATCAAGCTTATGAAAATTCTTTTATCTATAAAGAGAAGACTAAGAGGATTCATGACTCTAAGATCAAAAACCGCATTTTCAATGTTGGTGATCAAGTCCTCTTATTCAACTCTAGACTTAAGATTTTCTCAGGCAAGCTTAAATCCCGTTGGTCCGGACCATTCACCGTTTCACGAGTTTTCCCTTATGGCACCGTTGAGCTATCTCAAAAAGACGGGCCTAACTTTAAGGTATATGGTCATCGTGTGAAACATTACTTTGGAGGGGACATACCGACGGAGGTCGTCCCGGATCTTCAAACTTTCCCTAAGGACCAATGAATGCGGGGATCGAGTCGAGCTCATGACTCGGTGAACAAAAACGAGGTGCCTTGTGGGGGAGTCCCATACATCCTGTCTTCTCTCTATTTTCTAACACTAATAAGGCTTGATCTTTCAAGCTCGTGCTCGTGTTTTGTTGTCTTGTGAATCTTAGGTATGACCCTAATATTTGAAGACTCTCGTGTTTGGTTTTTATCGGTCCACTGATATTCCATTCTTTGAATGCCAAAAAGAGGCACACTCTTTATCCCTTGATTTTTATCGACTAACGTTTTATCTTGAGGCATAATTAATAAACGGCTTATAGATTTGCGTGCTCTTTCCATGCTAGGATTTTGCATTAGACTCTTCGTGTTTTAGCAAGGGGGTGTTACTCTTGAGCTAAGAAACATTGAGGACAATGTTTGGTTTTAACATGGGGGAGTCAATCGATATAATCGCTTGCAATTGCTCTTGTCGTGTCCAAGCGTATTGTTTTTCTCATTTTTCAATAAAATTTTAAATTTTTAGTGTTTTTTTTTAAGTTTTAATAAATAAAATAAGTGCTTTTGACACGAATGTAGGCTTTCTGTTGGTGAAAATAAGAATAGTTTTTGACTCGACTCGGTTTTTAACCTTAGCTTTTCCTTAACGTATTTGAATTAAGTTTTGCTAGGCTTTTATATAGGGAGCTTTAAAACGCGAAAGTCTTAATTCATACGAGTTAAGAACAAGAACTTTTCGCAAGTTCCTATAATTGATCCTAGAAAGTCGTTTATTAAGGAAACTTTAAAACGCAAATTCTAAAACTTGAAAAAGTATAAGAAGATGCAAGATCTTATAGATGACTTGAAAACCCAAAACTTTGATTTAATAGGCTAAGTATCCATTGATTTCACATTTTTTAAATTTTACAATATGGAGGACAAGAGATGATAGAGTTCAATCATAAGTTTCTAAGGTTAAATTTTTCTTTGTGCAAGTATTTTTGTGTTTGATTTAATCTCCTCGTACTTACTTTCCTCGCTTGAATAATAATTGCTTAATAAATGAAGTTTTTAGCGGTTTAGGCTTGATATCTTAACTCGTAACTCCTTCTTTTTCTTCCCTTGTAATTAAAGTGAGAACACATTAAGGGTGTCAGCGTCATGGACTTTTGATCATGGGATTGCGGAAATTTGGCTTACTATAAATATCATATTAATAAAGAAGAATAAATAAAAACATGTTCTCTAGGAGCCTTCGGGTGGGAGTCATGTAGCACTAACCTTGTCATTAGAGCCTTAGGGTGTATGTCAAGGGGCGTGTTGAATAAAAATTGCTTCATCATCATGATCCGTAAGGTGGGATGGTGAAGTCAATTCCCTTATTTTTGTCCAAGGAGCCTTAGGGTGTGGATTTTAAATAAGGAGCACAATTGCGTCTTAAAGAGCCAAAAGGTGTTATGATGTAGTTGTTGCTAACTCTATTAATAAGGTCATAATTGACTTTGGAGGTTTTATTGTTGCTTTTAAGTAGCCATATTAGCCAAATTTCGGGTCTGGGATTTATCCCTAAATCGTGTTAAGTTATCCTTGATGTGGGCTTTCTTTAGTGACAACGGTTTTTGAAGTCGAGGTTAGGTTTTGAGTGTTGAGTTTACACCGTTCTTGCCTTCATTTTTGGACTAATAAATATCAAAATAAAGTCAAATGAGCCTTTGGGTGAATGACAAATAAAATCTAGAGATACAATTAGGAATAATAGGAGATTGAGTTTAACACAAATTACTTGTATGAGTTGGTTTAATTTTGGGGCTTATGATTGACAATGATCTTATTTTTGCACTTGGCATGGAAAAGTGAAAAGTCGGGGATGGTGAATCTATTTGAGTTTTATGATCCTAAAAGTTATTTTTCAAATAATGAAAACAATACATTATGTCTTTGCAAAATAAAGTGTCTTAAGTTGAATAATGGTGTAGCTAGTGTTTTATTTTATCATTGCGTGAGGACACGTCAAATACTTAGCAAGGGGGAGTTTGATATGAGCTATTTTAGTCATATCAATATTATCTTATAACAATGAAATAATGCATTTAATGTATCAAATTTGCCTGGTATGTTTGTTTCTTGTTTTAATGTGTGTAGGTACCAAGTTCGCGAAAATCGGCAAAAACCGGCACGAGTTTGAAGAAAAAGATCGATGAAGCCAAAAACGAGCTCGACTTTAGTGGATTTAACCTTTATAAAGAAAAAATGGGCCAAGTGTGTCCCACAATTGCCAAATGGGCCTAAAAGCCCAACAAGGGGTTTGGAGTTATTTACTTTGGATGAAATAAGCCCAATAGGCCCAATGACATAAAGAATCGGAAGGAAGTTATAATTTTGGCCCATGAAAAGCCCAACACCAATAAAATGAAACGAATTGGGCTTTAGGGTTTTGCAGTTTTAAACAAATGAATTGTGAGAGTATTTAACTCACATTCACACTCACACAATAAATTAAACCGTCCCTTTCACCCACTCACCTTTATTTACTTCACACGTTTTTTCCCTTTCACCCACACATTAAATAATATCGATACTATCTATGTATCCTTCATCTTCCCCATCTCACAAAAATAACCAGTAACTTTAAAGTTACTGTTCCTAAACCCTAGTTTAATAAATCACTTGAAATAATTGGGGCTTTATGGCACACGGAGAATAAATTCTTTGGGGCTCTTTTCATATGAGGGGACCCAGAGACCACGTGAAGTGTAGAGACTCTGGGTCGGGACCTATAGCATGCTCAAGTTGATATAGACAAGAGCACAGTCCAGAGGGTGAAGGATCATCGGCATGCGTTATGAGCACAAATGAATCATATCCTTGTGTTAAGACAGAGTGTACAGATAAACCTAAGAGTTCTAGGTGCTGACACAGACACTCTATGGGTTGAGGCAAACCCTAAGACTTCATCACTCTTTCCTACAGAATGTTGAGAGTGATTGTATGTGAACCTCCAAGAGAATAAAATGGCAAACTAATACCTGAGAGATATCAGCGGTGAGAAGGTTCTTAGTCGTCTCTGCTGACTGGGAGATGCTAGACTCAGGTTGTTTGTCAGCGGTGGGCTCTTCAACCACATCCTCCAGAGAAGGGGATGAGTTCTTCTTAGTCTTCTTAGTCTTGGAAGGATTAACATAAGGTATTTCAGAGGAAAGAGGGATGTCTTTCCTCTTCTTCTTCTTGTCCTTGGGCACCTTGGGCTGAGAAGAAGACTGCACAGAGGTCTTCAACAGAGACTTGTTAGTTATTCTTTCAGCATTCACCTCATTGTGAGGGATCAAAGGCTCTCCATCAGCAACCAGTAGCCCAGCGACCTGTATCATGTGCCTGCTGAGAGGCACTTCATCTTCCAAGGGAGTCTTTAGTGAAGCAGCAGTGATGTGATAAGGAGAGAAGGTGAGAAGTTCATCATTTGTGTAGCCTTCACCCAGCATATCTTCTAAGAGAAGATAGAGATATCTTGTGTAGTAGATGGTGGCTAGTCTATTCTTCTTCCCTTTGTTTTCCAGCTTAGCAATGAGGTTAGAGTAAAGTATGTGAGCGATCCCTATATCTTGCCCCCAGATTAAGCTGTAAGCAATTGCTTTCTCGGCTCCATTAAGTTGATCATGAGACCCCTGGTTTCCACCCAGACATTTCACAATGTATAGCATCAGCGTCCTCCAGATGGGTGAAAAATAGTTCACTTTGATCAGTGATTTGTTCTGGAACCCTTAGGTGGTGAAAGGTTTATCATAGTCGTCATGAGGACGAAGGGTAGCCAGAGCCTTCTTTACCGTGGCGCTGGCAGGCACAGCGGACATGCCTTCATTGACTGGAAGTCCAATGACTTTGGAAAAGGTGTGAAGATAAAAAGTGAGAGGTTGGGGATGTGTGGAAAGGTTTAAGGTGATGTGTGAAGAGGTTTGATCAACTTCGGCGCTATACTAGAACTCCTTCAAGTATTGGTGGTAGCATGTGGAAGGTACTCTGGTAATGGCTTCAAAAATGGTGGAGTTCTTGAGGAAGGAGAACAATGGTTGGTAGAGGGAATTGTTGTGTTCCAAGAGATTACACATTTTTTCAGGGCAATCTTATCATCGTGTATCGCAAAATCTATGTTCGAGGCGGCCAGGACAGTGAAAGTTGTGTTTGTTGATGAAGACGCCATTGTTGATGTGGGGAAGAAATGGAGGTTTTGGAGAAGATTAATAGTATGTGTGTGTGAAAGTAATGAGTAATGTGAAGTTTGAAAAATGATTCAAGGGTTTTGATAAAAGGTTTAGCCATTTCAATTAAAGCATTTAATGCAAAAAATTACCTTTTAGGAAAAGTGGGACCCCTTGACTCTTCATGTGATTTTTCTGTCTCTTGGAAAGCGGGAAAGTTGTTGACAATAAAGGATAATCATTTGAATTAAATATTAGAATATATTAGCTCCCATTGGAATGTAACTACCTCGTTACATTCAATTCCCTTTAATGCCCAGAGACAGAGATCATTTATCAGATTTGTTTACCAATATTGAGCATACCCAGCTCAGCAACCAACCTAGTAAAGCTTGGCTCAGTCAGAGGCTTGGTGAATATATCAGCGAGCTGGTATTCAGTGGGTATAAAATGAAGCTCAATATCACCTTTTAAAATATGGTCTCTGATAAATTGATACCTGATGTCAATATGCTTAGTTCTGGAATGAAGTACCGGATTATTGGAGATGGCTATAGCACTTGTGTATGTCACAGAATATAGGAACCTTTTCATAAATGATCCCATAATCAGCCAGCTGACTTTTCATCCAGAGAACTTGAGCACAACAACCAGCGGCCGCTACGTATTCAGCTTCAGCTGATGACATGGCCACAGAGTTTTGTTTCTTGGCACTCCAGCATACTAACTTTCCTCCAAGGATTTGACAACTCCCATAGGTGCTCTTTCTAGCAAGACAGCACCCAGCGTAGTCAGAGTCTGAGTAGGCTTTGAGTTCGAAGCCTGATCCATTAGGATACCAGAGACCCAATGTGGGAGATCCTTTTAAGTACCTGAAAATTCTTTTGACAGCTACAAGGTGGGATTCCTTGGGGTTAGCTTGGTACCTAGCATAGAGACATGTGGCAAATTGTATGTCTGGTCTGCTTGTTGTGAGGTACATCAGTGACCCAATCATGCCTCTATATAAGGTCTCATTAACAGAGACCCCTGAGTCATCAGCTCCCAAGTTGTTGGGAGGAAGCATGGGGCATTTCACTGATGCACAATCAGACAGATCATACTTCTTGAACAAATCCTTAACATATTTTTCTTGACAAATGGAAATTCCTTTTCAATTTTGTTTAATTTGAAAACCCAAGAACAAAGTTAATTCCCCCATCATGCTCATTTCATATTTTTTGGTCATTAGTTTGGCAAACTGTTTGCTCAATGTAATATTGGTTGAACCAAAATTTATATTATCTACATAAATCTGTACTAAAATGACATCACCCTTGGACCTATAAGTGAACAGGGTTTGATCTATGGTACCTCTGACAAATTTATTTTCATGTAAGAATTTTGATAGGGTTTCATACTGATATGAGCTATTTTAGTCATATCAATATTATCTTAAAACAATGAAATAATGCATTTAATGTATCAAATTTGCTTGGTATATGTTTGTTTCTTGTTTTAATGTGTGTAGGTACCAAGTTCGCGAAAATCGGCAAAAACCGGCACGAGTTTGAAGAAAAAGATCGATGAAGCCAAAAACGAGCTCGACTTTAGTGGATTTAACCTTTATGAAGAAAAAATGGACCAAGTGGGTCCCACAATTGCCAAATGGGCCTAAAAGCCCAACAAGGGGTTTGGAGTTATTTACTTTGGATGAAACAAGCCCAATAGGCCCAATGACATAAAGAATCGAAAGGAAGTTATAATTTTTGGCCCATGAAAAGCCCAACACCAATAAAATGAAACGAATTGGGCTTTAGGGTTTTGCAGTTTTAAACAAATGAATTGTGAGAGTATTTAACTCACATTCACACTCACACAATAAATTAAACCGTCCCTTTCACCCACTAACCTTTATTTACTTCACACGTTTTTTCCCTTTCACCCACACATTAAATAATATCGATACTATCTATGTATCCTTCATCTTCCCTATCTCACAAAAATAACCAGTAACTTTAAAGTTACTGTTCCTAAACCCTAGTTTAATAAATCACTTGAAATAATTGGGGCTTTATGGCACACGGTTGATTCAAGTGTGGGGGAATTAAGTTCCCCAATTTTAAGGAAGAGAAGAATGGAGAGAAAAGAGCTACGTGGAAGATTACTATTGGAGGAAACACGTCATTTTCCCCATCCTCCAATCAAGAGGCAGCAAAGAAACACAACTAGCACACACGGATGCCACGTTGGCAATCCGTGTGCTAGTGTGTGATTTTCAGCCGTAGGATCAATAACAAGAGAGAAAATCAATGATCTAAAGGCCAAGATGAAGAAGGGATATTCTTTTGAAGATGCGGATATTCTCTCCTCAACAAGCCCTGGGATGGCTATAAAAACCCCTCATTTGTCTTGTAATCATCATCTTTTTTTTACTTTTAACGTTATAATGTTAGTTTGTAGCTAGATTATGTATTTCTATTTTTCTGAGTATTGTACTAAAAGTTTGAATTAATAAAAGTTGAGTTTACAACTTTATTGTCTTCTCAATCAAGTTTTACCTTTTACTGTTTCTGTTTAAAAATATTGTGCATTTTCTACCTTTACGAATTGATATTATAGGTTTAAATCATTCATATGAACTTTATTAATAGTTTATGTGAGTGATTTTGAGTAAGATTAGGGATTAATATTTGTCCCTACTGGATAAATATATCAAAAAAATAATGACTGGATCGAATACTATGGTGGTGATTCGTTATGTTCGTTGGTGCTCGATTGATTGAGATGGTGGTGTAAAATCGGGTTCATAAGGAAGCTCAGCGCTCTCCTTCGTCTCAAAGGAAATCTCCAAAAGGTTCTTATTTCTTTTATTTTACATTTTATTAGATTAAACTTTGTTTAACTGTTAATATGCTTTAGATGTTTGAGTGGTTCGTGCGTATTTGTTTCTGCTTGATTTATGTTACTTTTTGACTAATTTTATGAATCTGATAATGATTGATCGAGGTTGAGTTTATTTAGGAATTATGAGTGTTAACTGTTTTGGCATGATAATATTTGACTGCTATGATGAATGTTGATGCATAATCCGTATGTTGAGACGATGTTCGTAGAATTTGATGGATATCTTTTATAGCTTAACTAGTTCTAGGTTCAGCTGATAAGTGTTAGATTTAACTGATATTTCAGTTTGAGTAATCTACTAAATTGGTTAAACGTGTAGACTTAATCTGGATACTTGCTTATAACAAATTTGATCAGTTTTACTTTAACTTTTAGATTGAGTTTTTTTTAACAGCTTTCGTTAGCTTGTTTTGATGATGTAAACTTTTGTTTACTGTTCTTGAATCTGATAGAATGTCCTAAGGCTGCTGAATGTTTTAATAAATTCTTAGAACCTAGAATGTTGAAACTGTCTGATTTGGTTTAGATTGATTAGGATTAGCTGCGTGTTATAGCTGCTTAGTCTTAGAATCTGCATATGTTAATTACTTGTTAGCTTGTACTGGTATTGTTTTAGCTGATATGATGAGTTTGCTGTGTTGATTATCTGTCTGTTGGATTTACTAAAGCTATCAGGGTCCATTGCTCTGATATGTTAAAATTCTGATAACCTTATCAGCTTATTACACTAGTTTTGTGAAGTAAAAAGTCACCTCCTGTGACTCAGTTGATTTATTTGTCAAAAAGAAATTAAATCCAAAATTATGTCACTCATGGGAATCGAACTCGAGACCCCCCAGGTTCACAGTTATGCGTGTTAGCCAACTGAGCTACATTCTTATTTGATTTTATTGTCAAAAATTTGATTAATATAGTAAACTTGTATTTGGCAGATTTTGACTTTGAATTCGTTTTAATTAGATTTACGATTTTAAGTATTTAAGTTTTATTAACAATTTTATTAAAGTAAAATTTAAGTTTTAAAAAATAATAATAAATAGTTTCAAAATAAAATAAAATAAAATAAAAGAAATATATGTTTTTATTAAATTTAAGATTTTAATTTGTTTTTATATAATTAGATTTTTATTATTTTAGATAAATATAGTTTTCAAAATAGATTTAGTTGAATTAAATTTTAATAGATTTAAATAGTTTAAAAAGTTTAGTTAGATTTTTAAATAGTTTAAAAGTTATTTTTTATTAAATAGAATCCTTTTATAGATTTTCAAAATAGATTAATTTTTAAATAGTTTTAAATTTTTAGTAATTAATTGTTTTAGATTTAATTATAGCAGGGTTCACGATTCATGCACTTTAGGATTAGATTTAATAGTTTAAAATTGGTAGATTTTAATTTGAGTTTAAAAACCGAAAACCAATTCGAATCAATTGTCCAAATCAAAGCAAAAAATCTCCAATTCACTCGATCTTCGTGTACAACGAACTTGGTTCATCACGTGTTTAATTGAATTCGTCATTGGTAATATTAGTCTATTACTTTTTCCTAAAGGTAATTTTCTAATTTATCCTATAACGTATCTCAAATTATCACTATACTATCACGATCACATCACATACCAGGCTCTAGGCGCTTGTTTCAGCCCATAGAGTGCTTTGTGAAGTCTGCAGACGTGATCTGGATACTCAGTGCTTTCAAACCCTGGGGGTTGATAGACATATATTTCCTCTGCAAGCTTGCCATTTAGAAAAGCACTCTTCACATCACTTTTGGTATACTATAAACCCCATATAAGCTGCAAAGGCTAGGAAGATTATGATAGCTTCCAATCTGGCTACTGGTGTAAACGTTTCATCATAGTCAATCCCCTCAGATTGATTATATCCCAGCACCACAAGCCTAGCCTTGTTTTTGACAATCACGCCAGCTTCATCCCTCTTGTTTCTGTAGACCCATTTAGTTCCAACCACTTGCTTCCCAGCTGGAGCTTTTACCAGAGTCCACACCTTGTTCCTCTTGATCTGATTCAACTCATCTTGCATGGCAACAACCCACCCTTCATCTAGAAGCGCAGCAGCCACATTCTTAGGTTCATCCTCAGAGAGAAAATCAGCGAAAAGGCATTCATTTGCTGAGGCGGTTTCTAGAGATCTCAATTTGCCTCTGGTGGTGACTCCCTCAGAGGGTTTACCAAGAATATTCACCAGAAGAATATCTTGGTTCCTACTCCATTTGGATTGAGGAGCAGGGGTCTCTGTGGGTTCAGGAGTTATAACAGGTTCAATGAATGCTGGGGGAACTTCACATATTATTTCTTCATCCATAATCTATTTATCAAGAGGAGAGATTGGTTCGATGAGATCAGCATTCACTGTAGTAGGTGGAGTGATAGGTTCAGCATTTTCAACCTCTGGAGTGATGTCAAAGATTGAATGAGGATCAAATGCATGAACATAAGGGAAGTCCTTGTGACAGGCCCTAGATGATTCCTTGGGATTTGAGAAGTCATCCTCTGGATATGATTTAACTTCATTGAAGTCAATGTCACATTCTTCTGTGTTGGTGTGATTAATGACAGCATCTGCTTCATTGAAGGTGACATGGATAGATTCTTCTAGTTCGTGTCTGTGAATGTTGAATACTCTATAAGCTCTGGAGGTGGGAGAGTAGCCAACGAAGAATTCATCATCAGACTTTTCATCAAATTTTACCAGGTGATCTTTGTAGTTGTGAATAAAAACAGGGCAACCAAAGACATGGAAGTAGCTTACATCAGGGGCTCTCTTCCTATACACTTCATAAGAGGTCTTGCCGTGTCTCTTCACTATGATGGATCTGTTTTGTGTATAACAGGATGTGTTCACAGCTTCACCCCAAAATTGTTTTGGAAGTCTTGATTCGCTGATCATGGTTCTAGCAGCCTCTATGAGGGTTCTGTTTCTTCTTTCAGCGACACCATTTTGTTTAGGGGTGCCTGGGTTAGAAAAGTTCTGTGATATTCCCTTTTCATCACAAAAAGGCTTCCATGGCATGATTCTTGAATTCAGTGCCATTGTCACTTCTGATAGCCTTAACTCTGCAGTCATTAAGGTTCTCTATTTCTCTGATGAAGTACATTATTCTTTCAGCAGCATCACTCTTTCTTTTGAGAAAGAATACCCATGTGAATCTAGAGAATTCATCTACAATGACTAGTGTATACTTGTTGTGATTGAGGGATTGAGGTTTTACTGGTCCAAATAAGACTATGTGAAGAAGATGGAGGCACTTATTTATGGAGAATGATTGTTTTGTCTTAAATGAGGCTCTGTGGTGCTTTCCTTTCTCGCAGGTTGAGCAGGGTCTGTCTTTGGTGAAGGTCAGAGAGGGAAGCCCAGCTACTAAATCATTCTTGGCTAGTTTGTTGATGTTTTTGAAGTTGAGATGGGAGAGTCTCTTATGCCATAGCCAATTTTCACTATCAGATACTTTGGCATAGAGACAAGTGTTTGTCCCTTCTTGACAAGATGTCATGTCGATGACATACACATCCCTTCTTCCGGGTGCAATTAGAACAACATCATCATTTTGATTGAAGATTGTTCCTTGGGTCTTAGTGAACAGAACTTTGAAGCCAGCATCGCAGAGTTGACTAATGCTGATTAAGTTGTGCTTCAGTCCATTGACATAAGCGACCCTTGTGAAGGTTATTCCATTACAATCCACTGAGCCATAACCCTCAGTAGCCCCTGAGGAGTCATCTCCAAAGACTACTTTTGGACCAGACTCCTTTTTATATCTATGCAGATATTGTTTAACCCCTGTCATATGTCTGGAGCACCCACTATCCAGATGCCAAACAGATTTCTTCAGATATTCCTGCATAGATATAACAAAGCCAGATTAGTTTCTATGATGAACCCACTTTCCAGTGGGTCCATGTTGTCGCTGACCAGCGACATTGGTCCTTCTCTGGTTTCCTCCCCCTCTTTGGTTGCAGTCTCTGGGTTCATGACGCATACTTCCACAGATGTTACTAATAAGTGTGTAAACACTTATCCTTTTGCCACTAAAATCAAGGAAAAACAAGACCTAATCATGTGTTTAATAACGTAAAAGTTGGAATTACGCGCGGTTTGTGTTTTTGTGTGAAATAGGTACAAATGATCAAAAGAAGAGAAAACACGGGATTTCACGGTCAAATGTTGAAAAAAAGTCCAAGAAAGAGACAAAGACAAAGTCAAAGACCAAAAGTGTGCCCAAGTTCACGAAAACCGGCTAAACCGACACGACTTTGAAGAAAAGATCAACAAAGCCGAAATCGAGCTCGTTCTTAGTGGATTTAATATCATTTGAGTTTAATGGGCCTTGTGGGTCCCACATTTGCTTATTGGGCCCACAAGCCCATTTGGATAATAAAATGTAATACTAAACGGATCAAGGCCCATCAAAAGCCCATTTGGCTAGATAAAGAGAACGGATGGAGTTGTTTAGAAACATAATTGGGCCACAAGCCCAATCACAATACAATGAAACGGATGAATACATTTTTTTTGCTCGGTCAATGTTATTTAACCACAGTCAACTCACACATATAAACTATTTCAACTCCACACAATAACACAATACGTGTTATGTTTATCCCCACACGTTTTTATCCCTCATGTTTATTAATATCAATTACTTACCCCACACCCCAATACACCAATTAAATAAAAACTACCCCATTCCCCATTAACCCTATTCGTTACATACAAGAAAAACCCACCATCACCTCCTTTCTCTCCCATTTTTTACAGCCAATCTCTCAAACCCTAATATTTACCCATCACACAAATAAACCATGAAATATTGGGGCTTTTGTTAAATCCGTGTAATTCACACGGGTCGGAAATAAATCCCCACAAGATTCGGAGGTTAGCACTCATCTGTGGTCCTCTCTTTCCCCTGACGTGGCCCTTTTCTCTTGTTTGATTGGATTGAACAAATCACCATCAAGTATCCACCAATCCCTATCAACCACCTCAGCACAAAACTAACACAATAAGCACACCACCCATCCACGGTGGCAATCCGTGTGATGGGTAGTGATTTTCAGCCATTGGATCGAAGAGAAGAGAGAGAAGAGAAGAAAGAAGGGCTCAGATTTAATCCTTATTGAAGAAGATTCAAGAAGAGGTTTTGAGGGTTTCTCCTATAAAAACCCCTTCATGTGTAATTTTTATCTAGCATTTTTTCTTTATTTAATTTCTGTAAAAATTAGTTTAGGTTTATTGTATTTCTTTAATTTTCAGTATTGTAATTTTCTTTTATTAATTAATGAAAAGTAATTTTTAATTAATTTTTGTCTCATTGAAATTCCTGTCTAATCTTTAATCTTGAATCTGAGTTTGTTTTTTTTTTGAATACTATTTTTGTTATAATCACTGTTATTTTCATTCGATTAATATAATAAAAATAATAATAATAATAAATAAAGGAAGTGATATTATTTTCCCCACTGGAAAATATAAAAAAGGGTTATTGTTCACTGTTCTTGGTTCGAGATTAAGAGTGTTGGTCCGAGATGAAGATGATGATGATTTAAGGTGGTGTTGCTTCGGTTCAAAAGGAGGCACAACGCCCATCCTTCTTCACAACGGATTCTCCAAAAAGGTTTTATTTCTCTTTTAACTTTTATGTTAAGTTTTAATTTGTGTTTAAATCTGCTTAATCTGCTAGTTTTATTTGATTCATGTTTGCTTAAGATTTGTGTATTAAAGTTGGTTAGATTTAATCTGTTTATGGTTTTATTAAGTTTTTGAATCGGTTTGTTTTTTTTATTTGGGTGGTGTTATAATCTGCTTTTGAGTTTATTAGTTTGTTTTGTTTTGCTACTGTTTGGAATTATTAGATTTTGATTCGCTTAGTGTATAACTGCTTATCAGAGTTATTAGTTTACTTGATTAAGTTGTTTTGCTTATTTCGATTTAGCTTATAGGTTTACTGTTTTTTGAATTTATTTTGCTTGTTAGTATTGCTTATTTTCAGACTAGATTTATATGCTTATTAAATTGCTTATTTAGCTTATTTCAGTTTGTGTCTTTAGATAGCTTATTTGTTTATTAACTGCTTTTGGCTGCGTTGTTATTAGCTTATTATTGTGTTGATGTACTGCTTAAAAAGCCACAGATTCTATTAATCTGTTGGTTCCAAAATATAAGTTCCAAAAAAATAAAAATAAAATATTAACAAAATTTTCGTCTGTCCAGGGCTCGAACCCTGGACCTCTCGCTTAGCATACATACGCCCTTATCTCTTCTAGTTTTTCAATTGTGTTTTATTCTGCATTAGTCCATTAATATAGGTTTTAATAATATAGTTGGCAGTTTATTTAACTTAGTTTAAATACACTTTCTTTTAGTTTTAATTAATTTTATTTAGAAAGTTTTTTTATTTACTTTTTCTTTTATTCAGTTTTAATAAAAAAATATAAAAAGTAAAAATATTTTATTTGTTTTTAGAATTTAGTTTAAATTTTAGTTTAGGTTTTAAAATAGTTTTCATAAAAGTCTTTTAAATAGTTTTTTTTTTAAAATAGTATAAAATTAGTCTATTTCAATTAATTAAGTATTATTTTAAAATATATTTTCATTTAAAAATCCTAATCTTTATTTTAGTTTTTAAAAATTAGATTTAAAGTTTTAACTTTATAAATTAGTTTTTTTTACATTAGTTTAAAAATTAGTTTATTTCAATTAGATTAAATAGTTTTATTATTAAATAGTTTTTAGTTTATTACACCAAAAATATTATTCACCAAAAACAAATTAAATCTTACGTTTTAATCGGAAATCAATTCGAGTGAGTCGAGGAAAACGAACATTCATTGTTAAAAATAAGAGTTTGCAAAAACCCTAGTATTAAAATGGCGCCGTTGCCGCTTCGCTCGTACGATTGACGATTTTTCGTGAAGATGTTTGGATTTTGGGATCCGTTCTTTTTGAACGTTACGTTTCTTGTTAACAAAATCAAAAATACAAAAAAAATCAAAAACTTAAAAATAAAAAAAAAATAAAAAAATCACAAAAGAAAATTCTTTCCTAAGATTTGCACCAAAAAAAATTAAAAAAATACAAAAGTAATACTTTTTCCTAAAAGTATTACACCAAAAATATTACGTATTAGTGTTATCTTTTAGTTCGATTTCTTTTGATTTTTCTTGTGAATATATATTTTTCTAAAAAATACAAAAAGATTTTTCACTTATTATATTATATTACGTAGCACAATAAATTTACCTACTTTTCAAATAAGCCTTAGTTGGGATTTCATCACCTAACTATTGTATTCGAATCCTAAACGAAATAAAAAGGCAAAATAGATAAATACTAATAAGACGTTTGAACTCAAAATATACAAACTATAAGGTGGGTATAAGGCGACGCGCTATAAAAGGCCGTCTAAGGAAAAAGGTTTTTAAGTGCTTTGTGCCACCTCGTTTCCCCGCTTGTTTGTGCGTATATTGAGAGGGACGACCTATTATTGGTTTGCCAACTCAAGTAGTAATTAAGTATATATTTTTGTAGCTTTTTCATATTGCTCCTCGAGAGGGAAAATCCTTTTCCTCTCAAAGTCGACCGAGGTCACCTACCTCATTCCAAAGTTTTAATTGTATGCGCACTCGCGCGCATACATACATACCGATTGGTGTACAAAATTCTTCCAATTCTTCCAAAAAGAAGAAGAAAAAGAAAAACAAAAAGACCGTCATTCAAGCCGATCCCGAGAATCGAGCTTTCGACATAACGATGGCAACGGATAATCGATCGATGATTGAGATTCTACAATCTCACGTTGAAGGAAACGATGACGCGATTGTGGTGCCGGATATTGGAGCTAATCATTTTGAACTTAAAACGGGTTTTATTCAAATGGTTTCCGCTACACCATTTTTAGGCCGTACTAATGATGATCCACACACTCATATTAAACGTTTCATACAATTGGCTAATACCGTCAAATACAATGGGGTGCCACAAGAGGCTATTCGTTTACAACTCTTTCCTTTTTCCCTCGAGGGACAAGCCCGGATTTGGCTTGATAAGGAACCACCCCAAAGTATTACTACATGGATTGATTTAGAGACCAAGTTCATTAACTACTTTTTCCCACCATCACGGACCACCTCTTTAAGGAATGAAATCATTACTTTTGAGCAAAAATATGGGGAAACTTTTAGTGAGTCTTGGGATCGATTTAAAGAGCTTTTGAGAAAATGTCCACAACACGGTTTCACCAAAGTGCATCAAATTAATACGTTTTACAATGGTTTAACTCTAAATGACCAAGACTCACTTAATAGTACCGCGGGGGGCAATATTCTTGTGAAAACCATGAACGAGGCTTGGGCCATAATTGAAAACAACGCAAAAGTACAAACCAAAAGTGTTAGGGCCACTATGGCGAGTGCTAGTTCTAGTGAGAGTGACAAGAGAATCGATAAACTCACTTCGCTTGTTGAATCACTTGCTCTAAAAACCGAAACCCTAAATGGTCAAGTGAATGCCTTGAAAGAAACTAGTGAAATGTGTGAGACTTGTGGTGGACCACATTCATATTTCAATTATGACAAGGTTTACAATAATCAACAACAACAAGTTTGTGCTTCTAATGCTAATGAAAGGGTTCCATTTAAACCTAATGTTGATGTTAACCATTTGTCTTACAAGAGTACTAATTATTTGGCTCCCCCGGGTTTTGTAGCACCACAAAGACCACCCCCACCCGCCCAAAGTACCCAATACAAAAATAGGAACCAAGGTCCTCAAATGGGTAATTTTCAAGGGAATGCAAATCAAGGGAATTTTAATGGTCAAAATCAACGGTTTCAAAATAATAACCAAGGTTTTCATAATAACAACGGTTTTCAACCTCAATATCAAAACCAAGGTTTTCCTAATCAAGGGTTCAATCAAATGAATATGCATAATCCTCAAATGGACTTGGTTCTACAAAAATTGACCGACCATGAGCGAATTATGAAAGAGATGCAAGAATCGACCGATAAGAAATTTTTGGTTATGTTGCAAGCCCTTAGACCCCAAGGAGCCTTACCATCCAATACCGAGACTAACCCTCGTGCTAATGTGAGTTCTATCAATACTCGAAGTGGAGCCACATTAGTGGGACCTTCCATCTCTTCGCCCATAAAGGAGAGACAAGGCCCGGAGGTCATAATGAGTAATCCTACTCCCCCTTCGGTGATTCCTCCCACTACCACTCCTAGTCCTAGTGTTCCATCGCCGAAAGAGCCTGTTCCTACGGTTGTTCAAGAAGCGAGTCCTTCTCCTTCTCAACCTTCAAAGTCTAAGCCTAATATTCCTTATCCCTCTAGGTTAGACAAGGCTAAAGTGCTCACCAAAGATGACGTTCACGTCTCTAACTTTTTGAAAATGATTTCCAACGTCAATGTTAACATAAGACTTATTGAAGCACTCGCTCAAATGCCAAAATTTGTGAAAATGTTTAAAGATTTGGTTAATAAGAAAGAAAAAATGGTTGAGCTCGTGAACACCCGTTTAAATGAGAATTGTTCCGTGATTCTTCTCAAAGAGCTTCTCGAAAAGCTAGGAGATCCCGGACGATTCGTGTTACCTTGCTCGTTTCCTCAAATCGATGATTGTATGGCTTTAGCGGATCTCGGCGCTAGCATAAATCTTATGCCACTTTCGGTTTGGAAACAATTATCATTACCCGGCCTTGTACCGACTCGTATGACTTTAGAGTTAGCTAATCGAACTCTCGCATACCCCGTTGGTATTGTCGAAGATGTTTTTGTTTGAGTTGGTACATTTACTTTTCCCGTGGACTTTGTCGTCGTCGACTATGAGATGGATCCTCGTATTCCGTTAATACTTGGTAGACCATTCTTACGATCCGGAAGAGCCTTAGTTGACGTGGCCGAAGGGGAGTCAATTATTAGGGTTCGGGATGAACAACAAGTTTTTAAAATGGGAAAAATCACAACAAAATCAAATGGAAAAGATTCGGTCAATATGATTGATGTCCTTAATTATGACGATGAAGAGATTTTTATTAATCCTTTTGGAATTGAAAAGTCTACTCAAAATGATTTTGTGATAAACTCATCCCTTCCCTTAGAGCCTCAAATTTTTGATACTCCTATTTATGATACCTATAGTGATGACACTTCTTCAAGTGATCACACTATCTTCGGTTTAGACGACTTATCTTTTGACCCACCCACTTTTGACCCACCCATTTATGATACCCCAATCTTTGATACTTATGATGATGACACTTCCTTAAGTGATCTCATTAATTTTGATGACCCACCCCATGATCTTAATGCACCTCATATCTCTATGAGTGATTCTTCTATGGAGACTCCTTTTGACTTTTATACTCCAATTTTAGAAGTCATGACTTTTGAGGAGGATCCTCCACTCTTAGAGATCATTCCGACTTTAGAGGTTATTCCATTTGAGGAGGATTTAGATATATTTCTAAATACCTATTTTCCTTATGAGGATGAGTTTTCCTATGACTCCGATGATACTTATGTTTTCACATCGAGTTTGGAAGAGGATGACCTTCCCACTTTGGATTTTGATGATATTTTGAGCTTAAATGTCACTACCTCTTGCTATTTTCCCATTAAGGAACCGGTGTTTTATCCCGGAATAGAGACTTTCGTGCTATCATTTCCAAACCACCTTACCTTTCCTTGTAAGAGACTTTTGCCTAAGGATACCCCACTTTTCTTTGACTTGCGTACCACCTCGGGGTTTATTTCCTTTTGTGATGGAAATTATGTGTTTGACCCGGGTGGATTTTCATGGGGTATGCCTTGTATGACTTTGCTTCACCTTTATCATGGAGAGATTTTCCTCCCTTGGAAATCTCGATTTTTCCATGATTTTCCCATTTGAATGATGACATTCGGGAAATCGAGTCGAGCTAGAGACTCGTGATAAATAAATCAAGCATCGTTTAACTAGGTTAGATTTTTTACCCTTTTCCACCCTTTTTACCTTTCACCCATTTTCACCAATAAGTGTAGGGGGAGCCAAGTAGGTTGTTTGTGTTGTGATTGTGCAGGGACATGTGCTTAATGATCCACTTTTGGTGCTTTTGACACGACCCGTGTTCCCGTGTTTCCCGTGTACCCGGTTCCCTAGATAAGTTTTTGCTATTGTGATTCAATCATGTATATAAATAAGACGAATAAATGTAATCACTTTAGTTGTCCCTTCCTTAGCTCGATTTTATACAACGTACTCAATGTCCTAAGTGTAGGGAAGTTTATTCTCCCACATGCTTAAACATTGAGGACAATGTTTATATTAAGTGTAGGGGGATTTCTATCGAAATTTTAGTGGACTTTTCCATGAATTTGACCCCATTTAACCGGAAAACTTAAAAAAAAATTCAACGTTTTTCAAATTTTTGATCTATTTTGGCCTAGTAGTTTTTTCATTTATTTTATTTTATCATCGAATCTTATTTATATTTTCCATTTCAAGAATAAAAAGTCAAATAAATAAATAAATAAAATGGTTTTAACAAGTTTAGATATCTTTGATATATTAGGCCCGTCGTGAATATTTTGACTCAACCCGAGTTTACTTATCTAAGTTTACTCTAGCTAGTATCCTTAACCATATGGACCTTAATTGGTTTATTAGGCTAAGCATCCACGAGTCTCATTCCTTGAGATTTTAAATTGTGGAGAACGAGAGATGATAGAGTTGATAATAAGTTTAAGGGTTAATTTTTGCTTATATGGTTTTTGTGGCTCTTTCTTCCCGCTTGTATATTTAATTGCTTAATAAATGAGGATTTTTGCGGTGTCGATTCGATATCTTAACTCTTAGCCAAATCTTTTATCTCCTTGTAATTAAAGCATGAACACATTAAGGGTTCCAGCGTTGTGGACTTCCGACTAAAGTGGCTCATAACCACTAAGTAGGAGGTATTCAGACCATGGGACCGTGGAATTTGGCCTACTATATATATCATAATAAGAAAGAATAAGATTAAAACATGACCTCAAGGAGCCTTAGGGTGTGGGGCATGTAGCACGAACCTTGTCATTAGAGCCTTAGGGTGTATGGCATGGTAAGTGTTGAATAAAAATTGATTCAGAATCAATTCCCTCATTTATCGTTCAAGGAGCCTTAGGGTGTGGACAATAGACGGGGAGCATTTTTACATCTTAAAGAGCCTAAGGGTATATGATGTGAACTTGCTAAACTCCACATAAAGTCTACATGACTTTGGAGGAATAATTAATAAGTAGTACTATTTGGCCAAATTTTGGGTCCGGGAATTTATTCCCCAAATCGTGTTAAATCATCCTTGATGTGGGCTTACTTTACTGACAACGTTTTTGAGGATGAGGTTAGGTTTTGAGTGTCGGGTTTGCACCGTTTGGCCTTCATTTTTGGAATAATAATTATCAAATGAGCCTACGGGTGAATGACAATCAATAAAATCTAGAGATACAAAGTAGGAATTGGAGAAAGGGTATTACACAGTTGCCTTATATAAGTGGTTTTAACCTAAGGACTTATGGAAAACAATGATCTAGTTTTTAAGCTTGGTATGGGGAACGTGAAACTTGAGGGTGATTAATACTCATGACACCTAAGCCCTAATTTAAGTCTTAGATTTCTTTACAAGTTTCTTCCACCAAATAATTTCAAGTTAATAAATTGTTATAACTTTTGTCTCCTTTTAAATTCTTAACTTTTCATCGTAGTAGTAGTAGTAATAGTAATAAAGGCCGAGATGGATTAATTATGAGAGAAATGTAACTTTATGCTTCAGAATAATGCATTGCATGGGGTCATTGCAATGGTCAAGTGTAGGGGATTAAGTGTGTAAACACTTATCCTTTTGCCACTAAAATCAAGGAAAAATAAGACCTAATCATGTGTTTAATAAAGTAAAAGTCGGAATTACGCGTGGTTTTGTGTTTTTGTGTGAAATAGGTACAAATGATCAAAGAAGAGAAAACACGGGATTTCACGGTCAAATGTTGAAAAAAAGTCCAAGGAAGAGACAAAGACAAAGTCAAAGACCAAAAGTGTGCCCAAGTTCACGAAAACCGGCTAAACCGACACTACTTTGAAGAAAAGATCAACAAAGCCGAAATCGAGCTCGTTCTTAGTGGATTTAATATCATTTGAGTTTAATGGGCCTTGTGGGTCCCACATTTGCTTATTGGGCCCACAAGCCCATTTGGATAATAAAATTTAATACTAAACGGATCAAGGCCCATCAAAAGCCCATTTGGATAAATAAAGAGAACGGATGGAGTTGTTTAGAAACACAATTGGGCCACAAGCCCAATCACAATACAATGAAACGGATGAATACATTTGTTTTGCTCGGTCAATGTTATTTAACCACAGTCAACTCACACATATAAACTATTTCAACTCCACACAATAACACAATACGTGTTATCTTTATCCCCACACGTTTTTATCCCTCACGTTTATTAATATCATTTACTTACCCCACACCCCAATACACAAATTAAATAAAAACTACCCCATTCCCCATTAACCCTATTCGTTACATACAAGAAAAACCCACCATCACCTCCTTTCTCTCCCATTTTTTACAACCAATCTCTCAAACCCTAATATTTACCCATCACACAAATTAACCATGAAATATTGGGGATTTTGTTAAATCCGTGTAATTCACATGGGTGGGAAATAAATCCCCACAAGATTCGGAGGTTAGCACTCATCTGTGGTCCTCTCTTTCCCCTGACGTGGCCCTTTTCTCTTGTTTGATTGGATTGAACAAATCACCATCAAGTATCCACCAATCCCTATCATCCACCTCAGCACAAAACTAACACAAGAAGCAAACCACCCATCCACGGTGGCAATCCGTGTGATGGGTAGTGATTTTCAGCCATTGGATCGAAGAGAAGAGAGAGAAGAGAAGAAAGAAGGGCTCAGATTTAATCCATACTGAAGAAGATTCAAGAAGAGGGTTTGAGGGTTTCTCCTATAAAAACCCCTTCATGTGTAATTTTTAGCTTGAACTTTTTCTTTATTTAATTTCTACAAAAATTAGTGTAGGTTTATTGTATTTCTTTAATTTTCAGTATTGTAATTTTCTTTTATTAATTAATGAAAAGTAATTTTTAATTAATTTTTGTCTCATTTAAATTCCTGTCCAATCTTTAATCTTGAATCTGAGTTTGTTTTTTTTTAATATTGTTTTTTTTATAATCACTGTTATTTTCATTCGATTAATATAATAAAAAAAATAATAAATAAATAAAAATAAATAAAAAATAATAATAAATAAAGGAAGTGATATTATTTTCCCCACTGGAAAATATAAAAAAGGGTTATTGTTCACTGTTCTTGGTTCAAGATTAAGAGTGTTGGTCCGAGATGAAGATGATGATGATTTAAGGTGGTGTTGCTTCGGTTCAAAAGGAGGCACAACGCCCATCCTTCTTCACAACGGATTCTCCAAAAAGGTTTTATTCTCTTTTAATTTTTATGTTAAGTTTTAATTTGTGTTTAAATCTGCTTAATCTACTAGTTTTATTTGATTCATGTTTGCTTAAGTTTTGTGTATTAAAGTTGGTTAGATTTAATCTGTTTATGGTTTTATTAAGTTTTTGAATCGGTTTGTTTTTTTTTTATTTGGGTGGTGTTATAATCTGCTTTTGAGTTTATTAATTTGTTTTGTTTTGGAACTGTTTGGAATTATTAGATTTTGATTCGCTTAGTGTATAACTGCTTATCAGAGTTATTAGTTTATTTGATTAAGTTTTTTTCCTTATTTCGATTTAGCTTATAGGTTCACTGCTTTTTGAATTTATTTTGCTTGTTAGTATTGCTTATTTTCAGACTAGATTTATATGCTTATTAAATTGCTTATTTAGCTTATTTCAGTTTGTGTCTTTAGATAGCTTATTTGTTTATTAACTGCTTTTGGCTGCGTTGTTATTAGCTTATTATTGTGTTGTTGTACTGCTTAAAAAGCCACAGATTCTACTAATCTGTTGGTTCCAAAATATAAGTTCCAAAAAAATAAAAAAATATATTAACAAAATTTTCGTCTGTCCAGGGCTCAAACCCTGGACCTCTCCCTTAGCATACATACGCCCTTACCATCTCTTCTAGTCTTTCAATTGTGTTTTATTCTGCATTAGTACATTAATATAGGTTTTAGTAATATAGTTGGCAGTTTATTTAACTTAGTTTAAGTACACTTTCTTTTAGTTTTAATTAATTTTAATTAAAAAGTTTTTTTTATTTACTTTTTCTTTTATTCATTTTTAATAAAAAATATAAAAAGAAAAAATATTTTATTTGTTTTTAGAATTTAGTTTAAATTTTAGTTTAGGTTTTAAAATAGTTTTCATAAAAGTCTTTTAAATAGTTTTTTTTAAATAGTATAAAATTAGTCTATTTCAATTAATTAAGTTTTATTTTAAAATATATTTTCATTTAAAAATCCTAATCTTTATTTTAGTTTTAAAAAAATAGATTTAAAGTTTTAATTTTATAAATTAGTTTTTTTACATTAGTTTAAAAATTAGTTTATTTCAATTAGATTAAATAGTTTTATTATTAAATAGTTTTTAGTTTATTACACCAAAAATATTATTCACCAAAAACAAATTAAATCTTACGTTTTAATCGGAAATCAATTCGAGTGAGTCGAGGAAAACGAACATTCATTGTTAAAAATAAGAGTTTGCAAAAACCCTAGTATTAGTTACATCCGGGATAATGCTCGCACTCATCAGAGTGATGGTGGAAGAAGCCGTAGTACTTGCATGGAGGATTTGGTCTGTAACCCTGAGAATTGTCTCTGGGTTTAGGCTTAGCTCTTCTTGAGGGCCTATGAGGAGTTTTTGATCTCATTTGAGTTCTGGTTCTTTGAACCGCAATGACCTCCTCATGCTCTCTAGAAGTGTGTTCAGTAGACTCGCATGTGATACATTTTGGTTTCTTTGAGCAATCCTCAGAGGAATGATTCTTGAAACCGCAATGCTTGCAAGGTCTGAACAAAGCTCTCCCCTTAGAGCTACTAAATCCTTCACCAAGAGAGTTAATAGATGGACTATTAACTCTGGGGTTGATTTGTTCTTTCAACCCCTTTACTTCTTCCATCAAGGTGAGGAGAATTTGATTGGTGGGTGAAAGCTCTTCAGGGGGAGGAGTGGGTTTGTTGGAGTCCTTGGCCACAATAACCTTTTTGTTCGCTTTATCAGCGACTTTGAGAATTGAATTCTCAGGGGTTTTGGTTGGAGGTTTTGGGCTAAGCAAGGAATCAGATGGGTTAGCACCAGCGAGTCTTGGTTGGGCTGGTACCTCTGATTTCTTGTTAGAGTTTTTATCATCCACAGAGGTGGAAGATGGAGAAGAAACATCTGAAGAGACAAATTTAACACTGGGAACAGGTATATGGTTTTTGTATCTACCCTTTCCCCCAATAGCCTGAACCACATCACCAGGTATGGATTCAGCGACTATTTCTTCCACTATGGATTGAGCTAAATTCCATTTTTCAATGGTTTTTCTGAGTTTTGAGTTTTCATCAGATAAAGACTCATTTTCAATGGATAATTTGTTTACTTCATTTTGAAGTTGATTAGCAAGATTCGCAAATGGTTTAAGATTTGTTAATTCAGATTGGCAAAGATATAACTCTATTTTAAGACTATGAAATTTGTTTAACAGGTTTTTTCTTTGCTCTTCCACAAAGTGGAGGTCAATCAAGGTATAGTCACTAACATGGTCTCTATCAGGACCTTCAGCCATAGATAGCATTCTTTGTACCTTTTTCATGGTGATGTCCACCCATTGACCAGATCTTGCTTCACTTTTACCCACAGCGGGGTTCTTCATCAGCGACAGCCATAAAGGCTCTGCCGGCAGTGGTACCTTCATCCTCAGATGTGAGGGGTTCATCATCCCAGTCGAATGAGGCAGCAATCAGACCTTTTTCAGTCTTCTTAACATCTTTTTTCTTGGCTGCATCATCAGCTTTCTGGTTCAGTTTTAACAGCTCAGCTTTCAAGGCTTTGTACTTAACTTTGTAATCCTTCTTCCCCTCTGAGTCAGAGTGAGAAGTTTGCTTGAAAGGTGAGGTGGAAAACTTCTTCTTGCTGTTGTTGTAGCTGGATGAAGGAAAGCTTGGAGAGGAGGTTTTGTTTGACCAGCAATCCTTCTGAAAGTGACCAGTCTTTCCACAAGTGTAGCATGACACCTTGGATTTATCAACCTTTGCAGCTCCAACTCTACCAGATCTCTTGTAGTACATCTTTTGGTCAGCTAGAAGGGCTCTGTCATGGAACTCAGCATGTAATTCATCAAGAAATTCTTGACTGCTTCTGGTGTCCTCTTCTATGTTAGAGTCGTTGTCCTGAAAGGAATGGTTAGCAACAAGAGCTTTTGAACCAATGATATTGGTGGTAAACCTGTCAGTCTCTGATTTGTAAATGGAGTCAATTAGCCCTTCTTCATAGTTATATCTACCAAACAGTTGGGCTAAAGTATCATTTTTTATAGCATTGTTTGCTCTTAAGGTCTGATTTAGGCTAAGCCATTTTCTAGGTAAACTATTGACAAATGTAGCATTAACCTTAGCCTTAGGTAGAACAACTCCATTATTTCCCAAATCATTCAACAAAATCTTAAACCTAGTATAAGTTTGTGCAACTGTTTCTGTTTCCAAAGCTTTAAAAGCATTAAACTTAAGTCTAAGGGCTTGGATTTTGGTTTCTTTTGTTTCCTCTAGACCTTCATACCCTAGAACTAACTCAGTCCAAATCTCCTTAGCAGAGTAGCATTTAATGATGGACTTCATAATGTTCTTGGGTATGCAAGAGACTATGATACTTTTGAGTCTCTTGTCCTGGTTAGCCAGACGTCTATCTGTTGGAGACCATTGCTTAACAGGATTCTTAATGGGTCTCTCAGGGGTAGAGGAAACGGCCATTGGTACATAGGGACCATTTTCTAAGATTTCTATCAAGAAGGGTTCTAAGCCATCTAAATATATAAGAAATTCACTTTTCCAACTTGAAAAATCTTCTTCATCAAATGTTGGAACATTGGACACATGTGACCCCCCTCGAACATCAAGTATTTGGGGAAGGTCATCATCATTATTACCAGTGCTTACAACTGGTGTAGGTATGGTAGTAGATGTGGTGGTCGGTGCGGTGGTCGAAGTGGTACCTTGATTGGTTTGACCAAAGGTTGGAGGAGGTATAGTATCAGCCATATTAAGATCTTGATTTTAAAAACAAGAACGGTTTATGAAAAGTTTTATAAATCAAACCGCTTTGATACCAATTGTAAGTCCCTTAATATGACAATTGTTGATAACTATAACTCTTATAACCACGAAAAACACAATGAAATACTTTTCAAATGCGTAATGCTTTATTAACTATTATAAACAAAGTATTACAAAGTGCTATGAATACACTCGTTGAATGACAACAAGAAATGAACCCTAGAACAAGTAAACTAGATTCGAGACTCAAGTTTACAAGGGAACCAATGAGACGCTGGTAGACAGCTGAGGGCTCAGCGGTTCCAAGGTGAGAAAGAACATAGATAAATTATCCAAGCACATGGGTTGATTTAATTCTCCTTTCTCACTCCTATTTATAGTGGTACGAGGTTGCTTCCTTAGTGGGAGTAGTTGATACGTGTCACCTTCTGAATGGAAGAGTACAACGTATTAAATGCATGTCCAAATCGAGATATACCTTTAAACAACTTTAGGTGAATAGTTCTGCCAACTGTTCACCTTTTGTCCCACTAGGTCGTACTAGGCTTTATCTTGAATCTCTTGTTTTGTCCCGCTCAAAACACTTGGTAGATTCTCTCGCCTAAACTATAAAGGATTGGACAAGCTTTGCTTGTCCCAGAATTCTAGGGTTCTTAAGTGATCTCTAAGCATTGTCAACTCAAAGATCCTTGAACACCAGCACATTCCTTCTACATCCCAGCTATCCATAATCGCTGGTGAGTATGACTTCAGATTGTCTTCGACTTCTCTGACGTTGTCTTTGACTCGAATGTTCCTGGTGTGCCAGCTGAGGCTTTGCCTTCCACTGGTCTGGTCTCTGTCGTTGGTCCTCTCAGCGATCAGTAACACTTAGTCTAATTAAACAAATCTAGACTGGGCCATAGTTAAAACTTTCATTGGCCCAACATATAAGATGTATGGAAAAGTATGTTACTTAAAAGAAAGTATATTGTAATAAATCAGGTTAGTATGGCCATATTCTTTATGAAATTTTTTAAGTTTCATTAAGCAAAATGGTTCATACCTCTAAGTCTGTTGGCACACTACAATAATCTTCATACACGTCATCTTCATTCCCTTCATCTTCTAAAACTATTTCTTCATCACTTACTATATACACATTTTAAAATTTTGCCAGTTTCGCTTAATCAAGGAGTATATACTTTAAATTATTTCAAGTTAAAATAATTAACTTACCCTCAACTTCTGATTCTACACCAACATTTGTATCGCTAACATCAACTTTGTCGAATATATCAGCTTTGTCGAATAGGTCCGCTTCCAATTTACTCAACAAATCTAAAGACCATATTTTGATTGGTGTCTTAGAATGGGCATACAGTACCTATAGATTACTAAGTTATTAAACGAAATCTTTATTTGTTAACAAAATAACAAATAAAATGAATTAAATAAAAGGTATCATACCAGTAGGAGAATTATAGGGCCATTGAAAAACCCATCTCACTTCCATGATTTCTTAGTTTTGATCAGGCACTCTAAAATATAAGTGCACCAGTCCAGCTTAAGTATATCATCTTCACTCTTAATACAATGTATAAACTTCAAATTCACAATGTTACTTAAGTTTAACTCCCCAACTGTAGAATAGAATAATACTAGAAATTTGTTCTTAAACATCCACCCGCTACGTCCTTTTCAATCTCTTTTGCAACATGACTATTAAAAAGCCTCATAAAACCCTTCCCAAATTGTAATTCCCATTTACGTGCTAGCGGGTCCCTATATTTTATTGCTTTACGAGCATTAATATGCACATCGCCCATCAGTACACCTAATAACTTTCTAACTAAATCTGCTATAATCACTATTATTAACCTCCATCAAACATGTTTCTGCAGCAAACTTGTCCAACAACCAGTAAGCTAATCATTTTGGAACAACCTTGATTTTAAAATCAAGCAAATCACCAAAACCAATATCTCTTACGTCTTGCTTTTGTCTACTGGTCAAATTCGTTATCGCCTTAAACAAAATACATGGCGGATTTTTTAATTGTATCCTATCCAAATTTTTATTCTTTTCTGCAACTTTTGCCGGTTTAATAGTAGCATAGTCTATTTTTTTCTTACTAATTCCATGTTTTGCCCCAAAATTATCCACAATGTCATCGTCTGATGACCCATAATTTCCATCCAATATATTTTATCTGTAGATACAAATTAATTAAGTCAATTAAACTGATATTTCCATTTTTACATGGTATGAGTCTAATCCAAAGTGTATTACCTCTAATATTCCATTTTTACCAACATCTTTTTTCTTCTTTCCTTTTTCACACAGTTCCGCCTTTTTCTCATTACCTAATCGACCAATTTATACTCAATAGTTAAATTACACCACACTCATAAGTTTTATGTTATAAGTAATAGCAATGAGTAACAACAGAATCACAAGATCATTTACTTGTTTCAACTTTTCGCTTCTTGGATTTTTCATCATCTCCTCCCACACCTTTTTTCTTCTTTCCTTTTTCACATAGTTCCGCCTTTTCCCCCTTACCTAATCGACCAAATCATACTCAATAGTTAAATAACACCACAATTACAAGTTTTATGATACAAGTAATAGCAATGAATAACAGCAGAACCCAAGATCATTTACGTGTTTCAACTTTTCGCTTTTTGATTGTTCATCATCTCCTCCCACACCTTTACCATATGAAACATGATTTCCATATTAATTAATCTTTGCTTATTAAATAAACATGACACAAAAAATAAATTATATTTACCTTCATGGTTATTTAATATTTTCTGAGCTAGTGCCTTCAATTTCTCTTTGCGGATGACACGTTCAGCTGCTACATCAAATACAATTGAATTACAATCGTTAATAACTAACAAAATTTTGATGCTGTAACTTAAAGTACCTTTTCATTTTATCATTTCTGTCTCGTCTACACTATCAACTGTGCTAGCTTTAATATTTCCACCGTTAGCATGCCCATTTGGAACATCTAAGTTAATTTCTGCCAAATAATACGTGTCCATCATTTTACATTTTAAATGTGTCAATTAATACTAAAACAAAATCTATTAGTCAAATAACAAAATCCAAACTTTAAATCTATCAGTCAAATAATAAAATCACTACTTTAAATGTATCAGTCAAATAACAAAATCCCTAATACAAATGTTTTTGCTAATAAAATCCATAATTTAAATGTATCAGTTAAATAATAATTCAAGTGTATCATTCAAAAATCCTAGAATACCAAATGTTGTGCTCTTAAACCTACCCCTAAGCTATTGTTGAGCCAAGTTTCAAACCATCATACACTAAAACAAGACCTATGTGTTTGCTTTTGAACTATATTTCACAGCGATATGAGTCTGCCGGTGTACACAACCTAGATGTTAGATGCCTAAGGCCTAAATTTAACATAAGTATAAAAATATCCAACCAATAAACACCAAATAAAACCCTGATAAACCATAAGTTTCATAAGTCTTAAACCAACATCCCAAGTTTCATAATTTTTATAATTGTTGATGCAGTTGAACATTGCTGATGCATAAAAAACATAATATGGTGTTCATTGCTGATGCAGTTGACCAAATCATGAGATTCAACCTACCAATTATTAATTTTATCTCAAATAAACCAAAATACCTAATTTCTAATTTCAGTATCAATTAAATAACAAAATCCCTAATTTCTAATTTCATTATCAATTAAATAACAAAATCCCTAATTCAAATGTGTTAATCAATTAATGTATTAATCAATTTACAAAAACCCTAATTTGTATATTGAATCAAACATACATTGCTTTGCATAATCCCATTCAAGAGTTGTTAAGTCGATTACTTATTCATCATCCTCGCCGTGGTTATTCCTTCTTATGTTAGCTATTCTTCCACTTCTTCGGACTAAAAAAAATGAATCAGCTAATATTATTGTCACTTACCATACATACCCATAAATAATATTCATAAATGTGTCACTTACCATACATATTCGAAGATCACCTTGCTGCAGTTATTGTTTAATATAAATATTGCCGCAACAAATGTATTAGCTAATATTAGTTTATGCACAATCTAAACCCTAACTCTATATACAATTTTGGGATCAGGATACTGGATTTGCATTTTTTTAGGGATAGAGATGATAGGTTTTTTGAACGTAATAGAGATGATAGGTTTTTTTTGAACTTAAAAATCATCTTGTTTTAAGGGATGATAGGTTTTGATTTTGGATAATGATAGAGATGATAGGTTTTGATTTTGGATAATGATGGAGATGATAGCTACTTTTCTATGAAGGATACAATTATTGTTGATGATAATCAGATGTTAAAATAATAGTATGTTAAAGTGATACACTACTGACCTTAAAGTTGTATTTAATTACGAATCTGCCATTATTTATATAAAATTTCATCTTAATCTATCAATGTTGAACTAATGACCCACAACTGTACCTATTATAACATACTTTAAGACTGTACACCATGATAACACTCCCTTATATATATATATATATATATATATATATATATATATATATATATATATATATATATATATATATATATATATATATATATATATATATATATATATATATATATATATATATATATATATATATATATATATATATATATATATATATAGGTATAATTATGATTTGAAACCACACTTTTTAATCCAGTCATATCCCAGTCACATCTTTTAGCCAATAGTATTTCAGAATTTCCTATAAAATCTCCAAATTCCACAAAATTCGGCTTTTAAATGGCAGTTTTATTAAAATCGCGTTTTGAAAACGCAGTTATGAAAACTGCGTTTGAAAATCGCGTTTTCAAGGTCTGGACCGGTCCGTTTCAAGTGCCTTAACTTATTTCCGGGTTTTTTTCTCTGGTTTTTAATTGTTTTTTTAATTTATAAACTAAATTTTTGATTTTTTTGAATAATATCTAAAATTCGGATATGTATAAAAATTTTCCTTATAAGGATTCGAACATGTGACCTCTCCGTCATATCCAACAAGCTTTACCAACTATGCCGAACCATTATTTGTATTTTTATATTCAAAATCAAATTAATATACACATCATAAAATTATCTTAATCTACAAGTTAATATTGTTTTAATATGAATATGAATGAAATTATACAAATCTATTCCATGAATATAGCAAACCCTCGTCATCTTTCTCAAACCCTAATCTCTGTGTCTTTTTTTTGTTTTTTTTTGTTTTTTTTTTTTTGTTTTTTTTGTAGGTTCGTAATCCCAGAAATCCCATATTATAGTAATAATTATGGTCGCCATCGAAGAGGTAAAAAAGGTGTCCCTGCTAAATATTTGAAGGATGAGAGGTGACTTAGAGAAATTTTGAATAAGTATCTTCTTGAACTGATATCTCTAGTACCGAAGATCAGTAAAAAATAGCCTATGTAATTCGGAATATGACTTCCCATATGAGGTTTGTTGAAATAATTTATGACAAAAAGGTCTCGGAATCAAGAAAATGTGGGCAAAGGCATGCTACAGACCATCGTTCTACGGGGCATGTTGATGTACCAGAGGACGTGGAGTTGAGGTATGCATACGGCTGGATCAGGTACTTATTATTTGAGCTACACATTCATCTATCTCCAAAACAGTTTTGCGTGTGTCCAAATAGCCTCCTATGTGTCCAAACCACTGCTTAGACCAAATCTGTCCAAACAACACATAACGGTTTCTTTTTATTCATATGTCTTTCCTTTTGTATATTAAAACTGCAATTGATGGTAGTTTGAATGGGGAAATGGGTTATTTAGAAGATATCTATACTACAACTTCATACTTATTTGATTATCATGTTCAAGGATTTTCTGTCAAGGTGGAATTCATTTGTTCTTTTCTAATTTTGAATAAGTATCTTCTTGAACTGATATCTGTAGTACCGAAGATCAGTAAAAAATAGCCTATGTAATTCTGAATATGACTTCCCATATGAGGCTTAAAACTGCAATTGTTTGTTGATTTGTTTTTCAGATCTGCTACTATTTTGGGCCTATATGTGTTTATTTATTCTATTATTATGGCTATATTGATATTACATTGAGATGGAATGAGATAAGATTATAGGAGAAAACGTTTGGCCATTTTAGGAGAACACACAATAAATATAATGTGTGAATGCCTATATGCTTTTGCTATAACAATTAAGATAGTAAAAAGAACCAAGTATACACCTTCAAGACGGACCTTTGGGTTTGATTTTGACAGCTATGGCTGGACGGAAGGAGTGAATATGGGTATTTTAGTTATATAGGGTTGGAATGGTTATGAAAGGATTTTGAATTGTTCTTTTATGGGTGTAGGTTGCAGGGGAAACGGAAACAATGGCACAAATTAGGCTGTGTTTCAAGACAGCAGCAGGTAAATTATGATGTGTATAAGATCGTCTCAGTTGACTCAGAAGGCTTCGAAGATGGAGTATAAGGCGATTGAGAGTGTGTTGCAGACTATTAATCCTCACACTGGCGTGGTACTTAAAATGGTTCATTTAACATCTGGAATTATAGATATGCATATTTGTAGCTCTTTCGGATTTTTATTATATTTTATTTGTCTATGATGTATGGTTCTTATTTCTTTAATCCGCCTATAAACAGTTCTGATCATAGCATTACGGTCAAGTGATGGTCATCGGGATCTACTTGGGTAGACCAATATAACTTATGATATCAGATGCTCATAGAAAGGTTGGCGGCCTTTCTGCTGCATCAGATGCTCTTTATGATATCAGGATTATTTAGGGAGGCTTAAATCATGTGTTAGGGTCACGTCAATACAGACTTCTCCTCTACAACTTTATAACTTTTATACGATATTGTTTTAGCATTGTGATGTTTACAAGTTCCATTAGAATTAATATTCCTCAGAGTGTCCATATCCATCATTGGGAACCATCCTGCCCTCTTGACACGATCTATAACAATTTCATTTATGCGCTTCCTGTGGTATGTATCATTTCATGCCTGAATCTTCTGGTTTATATTGTATTTACTTGATTGTTTGACTATCTATATAGTCCAGTTCTAAACAGGTTTGTTCTCCCTCACCTGCTACGCATAACGCTAATCCTTGGTACACATACTTTTCTTTTTCTTTTTTATTATTCATCTTTTTACTACGGGGGTGTTTGTTTTAGCTGAGGATGGTGTGGTCTTTTTTACTTTTCTTTTTTATTATTCATCTTTTATGTTTCTGTAGTCATCTTTTTTATTGTTCGACAGTGGAAGGAAGGGCTGAGTAAGTGCACCACAGCTCACTGAGGGAGTACATGAGATCCCTACAAGTAAAAGGTGCACCACAACCAGGTAGCTTTAGCTTGGGTGCATCATCAAGGAATTGATGTGATTCCCGCATCCAACCAAGTCAAAAACCAAGGAATAGACAAGTCTTACAACTGATTTGTATTCTTACAACTGATTTGTTACAAGAATTTGTGCTATTAACTAAATAGCCTTACTTTACTGGCCGTATTACTGTGTGACCATCACATCTTATAAAATATACATGGTTCAAATAGGAATGAGAGTAGAGAGATGAGCACAAGTTTTTTGATACTCGCCCCTTTTAAGTTTTTAGCAGCTATCATAGTGATTTGGTTTCATGTATAATGAGCTTTCTAAAGAAGTTTGGTCTTTTATATAATGAATTGAAGTTTCACTATAGCAATTATCTGTTTTACTTTTAACCTTTGACCCGTTAGAAAATAAATGTAACCAAATTAACCCTGGCACTCACGAAAAATGGTGGTTGTGCAGGTACACCCACATACCTCCATTGAAGACTAGGATGAGCTGTCAACCCTATGTAACCTACTTGGTGTCAGGCTTGATCATCCCTGCAGCTCTTTGACACTATGTCCATCTAAACAAGAAGGTGACGAAACAATCGAATTTTCACCACTTCTGTTTACATGAAGAACCAACAGTTTTGATGATCCAAATTCTTATCATTTTACGTGTGTAGAAGAGTCCACTAATAGGATGAAAGATGTCGAATTTAACACGCATATACGTAGGTAATGGGTGGTACTATGCAGCATGTGCCCAATGTCAGGGAATACTCCCGTAGACGAAGAATGAAATACTGGGCAGATGACTAGCGCGTAAGAAATCCTACATATCTGTAGGTAATTTCATTCTCACGTCAACTTTGCACTAACCATATATCCAATGACAATTTTTTAAGAAAATCTTTACCACTGTACAAAATTTTGATAATTAAAGCACACATCAAAAACTCCCTAGGTGTGTGTTTCTTTTTGCAATATAAGGACTCTTACTTTATTTTTACAGTATGCGAAGACTCTATGGTGCGACCAGCCGCTAAAGCGCATATTAAAGGTGTGTGGATCAGGTAAGAATAACTTGAATTATGCATCTCTTTTTGTATCCGAGTGTTCATTCCAAAGCCGTGTTTCTATCTCATGAGATAAAGCAACATTTTTCATTTGTAATAACTAAAAACGCCATAATGTTTACTTACTTCAGATTGGTAAATGCGTTTTTTAGGTTTTTGCTGGATCAATTTAAGCAAAGTTAAGAGGGACCTTAATGCGGTATGCCTTTCCCTACCCTTTAGTTAACACTTCGGTTCTCATTCTATCTCAGTTTTTTTCCTTTGATCTGTGATTGCTTTTGTTGTGGAGTTATATGATACCGAAAAAGGAAATGAAAGCAGATCCTCTAACAGAACCCTTTTCTCACTAATATAAAATAAGCTTACTGTGATTCATTCCAGTTAACTGATAGTACATTCTAGATATTTTTCAGGTCGAGACAACTTGGGATGTTTCTGATGACTTTGGAGACAAGGAGCTTGGCTCTATGAAATCTTCCCCGTGAGTTTTCCATAATGCCATTTCAACTCGAGGTTGGTCCTGTAACTCTTATTATATATCAGAAACTTTGGTTATCTATATAAGCACAATTAGATTAAATTTATAAACAAAGAACAACTCTTTATTTTCCTATTCTTCCAGATCTACCAATTCTCCCAAGGAAATTATGACCAGCTTCAATTGGCTGTGGTAACCCAAAAGCCCTCAACGGCTTTGTAAACAACAATATTGGTTCAAGTGGGTCCTGCAAGGGTTCCACATGCTAGAACAAAAATGTTGCTAAGTTTTATCCGTAAATGGTCAAATGAGTAAAGGGATCTTGCTAGAGTTCCACATGTTAGAACGAAAATGCTCTTGCTGTGTCAGAATCCTCGAGAAAAGACTCATTTATATGTTGAGCCAACAACGCATTTTTGAAGGGTTACACTTACGCTTATAAGTTTATTTTTATACCGTTGGTCATTTCCACAACCATTATATCAAAGTGCTTAAGAGATCCATAGTATGTTCTATGATCTAGTATGTCCTGGCATTCTTTAGGTCACTTTCTGTTATTGTGCTCTTGCCATCGGGTATGTACTTTGTCCAAAAGGACCAAATATAGTGAGAGGATGAGACGTAAAGCCAACCCTCAGGTCGGTTGTATCTAATTCGCTGCAATAACTAATACGTAAAGAGGCTCGGCTTTACGACGCTCTGCCTCAAGCTTCATTCCTTTTTCATGTAGGTCCTTCGCCTTTGCGTCTCTATCACAATGCAAGCACCACTTAGTTATACCTTGATCAAATAATATTTGTAAACTAAACCACTATAACAGCTAATTAATTTTAGTGTTTAAAGCAGACTTGAGCAAGAAATTTGGACATTTTTAAGGCTCTTTATATAAAAGTCTCTTTATATTAAAATCAGTGTTGTAATTTGCCTCCAGGAATATAAAAATCAAATTCGAAACAAAGAAACATGTAAATGGCCGATGAGGTTGCCGAAAAAAGAAATAAAGCAGAATTAAGTTATACGTTTAAAGCGACATTTAAATCATTAAGCTTATGATAAAATGCAAAGATTGTAACATAACTTTACTTCACTGTTTTGTAGTTTGGATTTATGTCCATAGTTCTGATATGGAAGTTCTACTTCTCTCCCTTCATGGTTTTAGAATTAAAGACCAAAACGTACTGAGTGTTCTACTTGTAGCGATGTAACTCTGTATAATCATGTAAAAAACATCCAAGGGTGTCAAACGGACAAATGTTTCTTTGATTTGAGTGTCACTGAATTCCAGTGTTTACAGACCATTTAGTGTTGTTGCTATAATCAGATGTCTGTGTCCTGGCATCCCTATAAAGGGCTGCATACGAGCCAAAGAAGCTTGCACTCTAATACACTCTATCTCAAACTTGAACTTGATTCAATGACCCTTTGAGACAGCTAGCCTAGCTATAGAAAGACTCGAGCTTGATTCAATACTGTTAAATTTTAATAGCTAAAAATATTGCATCAAGAAATAAGAAACGATTAACTAAAGGCCGATTCAGGAGCTTGATTAAGTTAGACTTAAGTTCAAACTCAAATAACTCAATTAAACATGTTTCTAATATAAGAAGGATGCAATCTTAAACCCACACATTTTTAATAAAATACTACCTGTGTTTTTTTTTTATCTTATACTCATGCTTTATTTGTTGAACATGTGCAATCAAGAAGGTCCCATAAGCACGTAAAGAGTCTGATGCAAATGAGTTGGGTGATGATGTCCTCGATCCAATAACTTTTTTTTGTTTTGTTATTGTAGTGGTTCAATTGCACTAGGACTTTGGATGAAAGTAAATCAAAGCACATGAGACGGTCAAGGTCAAAATCAGTAGAACATAATCCATTGGGCAATGGGTATGACAGTGGTAAAGATAAAAAGGTGGATCGTGAGCAAGGGCATGTTTTGTCTGGTGATGTTAAAGTAAACAATTCAATGGATTATAAAGAGGATGGATCATCCTTTTCTTCTGATGCTGAAAATGACCGATTTAAGTCTGAAATTTATAGAGATGTTGAAAGGGACAAACTTGTTCAAAAAAAGGGAGAATGAGACCACTGAGGCCACTGTTGAAAAAGTATGACATGAGTTGTATAACTGTCGCGTAATTTTAAATTGGTTAAGAGCACACGGAATCGTCGTGTCGTTGGGTGGTGTCGTTGCCAAAAAATACTGTTACGGTCAGCAAAGTGGGCTTTGGCACCAGAATTGCTATGACACCACATTTTATAGGGAGTGGTGATTTGTGGTGTCATGGGTGTTTTTGGTGCCATAAAAGGTACATACCCCTCAGATTAAAAAAAATAAAAAAATCAATGAACCGCGTGTGCTGTCCACCACGGCGCCAGACCTTTGGCACCACACCACGAAGTCCTACGACGTAAGTTTTTCTCGCACCATTGGTTGGCACCAGCTTTTGGCACCACCACTCCTCTTCCTCTAACAAAGTTTGGCGTTTCTTGAAATTTGGATTCTGTGGGAAGATATTGTTCTGGATATGCGTGTCACACGGAAGATTCTATGGCTCTGTTTGGTGCTCAAAGTTAGAATGTTATCTCGATCTTAGGCTTATTGTGGATCCTTCTTTAATAAAAGGCGACAATTTTGTATTGCTACATGTATTAGAATATGACAGCAAAAAAGGACCAAAGTCACCTGAGAAAGGGACTGCAAGCTTTATGTATGTTAAATCTAGGTGTTGAACCACTTCTTAAAAAGATTGAATATTGTTTATTATGATTTAATAAAAAACCGAACCAATACTGATTAAAAGCCAAACGAATTCGGTTAAAAACCAAGCAGACCTGTTAAAAATTGGCAATAACCGAACCGATTTAGTTAAAAATGGGTTAAAATCTTATAAAATCGGTTTCAAACTGATCCGGTTTAAGTCAAAACGGTTTGTTTACCAGTCGACTAAAAATGAACCGTTTAATAACTTATCCGGTTATCGGTTTATTCAACTCCAAATACAACTTAATGTATTTGCTGAATTATAATCGAAAAAGGTGAATTATATATCTAAAAAGTGGGATTAACATAAATTAAAGTGAAACTGATCACCTTTTTTCATGACGTAGATGAATATGTTCAAACTTATTTAATATCTACAATATATTTTCAAGAAAATATTACTTGATCGAGAAAATATCACTACAGTTTCAAGACGAGGTTTGAAAATTGAGTATGTTTATAACGGATACACACAAGTACTTCAATAAAAAAAATTACAAACAAAACATAATATTTGGGTGTAGCAAGAACTAATATCAAACGATAATTTACCTTTATCCAACATAAAACTCTTAAAAAATTCAATAATAGTACAACGAAAGGTTGACATGGGACAAAACAAGTTCGTTGGGTGAGTAAAACCTGAAGATATCAAAAATTAGTTGTGATTAAGTTTCTTTAAAAAACGAGTCCTACTGCAAAAAATATAAGTAATACACAAACATACTTAAAAAAATATTTACGAAACGAACCCGCCCATTGAAAAAAAACAAACACACCAAACACTAAAAAACCCACAAAAACAAAAAATAAAACGACAACACGATCATTGGGTATATAAAAGAAACAAAACACGATCACCGGGGCGCTTCGCCACCCAAAAAAAGGGAAAACCAAACCATAACTGTAAACACAAAAAACTAACACACAAACGTACTCTTAAAAATAATTTACGAAACTAACCCGCCCATTGGGCGGGTTATGCCGCTAGTATATATATATATATATATATATATATATATATATATATATATATATATATATATATATATATATATATATATATATATATATATATAGGGTCACTTTCTTTTCAGAACTATTTTAAATGTCAGAACTGTCAGAACCTTTCTAAACCAATCATAATTTAGTAAATATTAAAGCTTTTTTTTAATCTAAAAGGGTATATTTGTAAAATAACATTTATTTACTAATTTTTATTAAAATCCGTTTTTAAAAATGATTCATATATTTTCGAATTTAATTTTTTTTTTATTTTTTTAGTTTCACTTGTAAAAGACACCTTTATTTTATTTTCAGAATTTAAAAAAAATAGTTTTTTTCTTTTTTTTTACAAATGTTAAGTACATATATGTTTTTTAGAATTTCTTTTATAATTTTCTTAACACACATATTTTCAATTAGTAAGATAAATGCGTATTTTTTAGATAACATAATTTTTAACAAACAAAAACATAGATGTTATACACAAAATTTAATATAAAATGAAATACATTTAAGTACAATTTTTGGAATCATGCCAAACCATGTACATAACATTATAAACAAAACTTGATATTGATTAAATAAATTAAAATATAAGTGTACACGTCTTCAAAGAACATATGTGCAAGCCTTGAAGTTTTTCATCTAATTTATTAGAACATGTATGCCCAGCTTCCAAGAACATATGTGCACGTCTTCAAAACAACATACGTGTATTTTCTGTTTATCATCAAAATCACAGGAATATGTGTGAAGGTTTTCAAAGAAAATATTTGCACGTCTTCAAGGAACTTTTGTAGCTTGAGCTGCCTAAAAAGTAAAATAATTAGGATTAGTTGAGTATAAAAGCAAAGGACTACCAATATATTACGACAACTTAATATACCACTTATTTATAAATAATAAAAAATAACATGCATTATCAGAAATAAAAAAACATACATGTTCTTTTAAAAAAACATACATGTTCTTTTAAAAAAACATACATGTTTTTTTTAAAAACATAATTTTTTTTTAAAACATAAATGTTTTTTTAAAAAACATACATGTTTTTTAAAACATAAATGTTTTTTTTTAAAAACATACATGTTTATTTAAAAAACATACATGTTCATTTAACTTAGGTTTATTGTAATAACACACATGTATCAGTAAAAAACAATGACTAAAAGTAAAGCGCCGATCGAAAACAAAAGAAAAAACTAACCGAATAGTAAGAACCATTTTCTCTTAGTCTGGACCAATATTATGTTTGCCAAAATTTATTTTTTGAACGAGTTAATTTCTCGAACAAAACATCGATAATAAAAACAGAAAACCTTAGTCTCATAGATGCAATGAATATTGATTATGGTATGAAAAGATAAACAATCCATCAGCACTAAATTTTCACCCCACGTGCATCACTTTGTCATCTCTAAATGTAAATCTTAAAGTTGATTATTTTTTCTTATTATAAATCGTTTTGTTTTATTCAATTTAAAAAAAATTAGCAAATGTGATAAACTGAAAGAAAAAGATATCTAAACAAAAATTATAAAATCAAGTTGTTGACTATGAGATAGCAACAAGTTCAATTATTTCGGTGGTGTCTAGATCCACCATGCGCAACGAAATCAAAACAAATCACTTACGGTTTTTGTAGATGGTTGATCGATCCAACGAGATTGGTGATGTTTATTTATTTGTTCGCATAATCGTATAGCCTGCTTGATCTAAAAAGATTGGTGATGGTTATTTATTTTTTGTAGCCGAATAATGATTTTAGTGAAAGAGGCGGCTTATAGGTTTTTGGCTGTGGATTTTAGGTTTAATGATATTATGAAAAAGATAACTAATATGTATGTAACTGATGATTTTATTCTACCAGTTGCTAGTTATTTGGAAAAACAAAATGTCTAATTTATCCTTATTTATTGATTTCCTGACCATTCTTTTGACTACGTATTTACAGTAATGCCATTATGCTTTAAAACATGTATATCTTGCACTACATAGTGTACAAATGATGGTTCTGATAGTTCTGACACTTAAAATGGTTCTGAAAAGAAAGTTACACTATATATATACATATATATATATATATATATATATATATATATATATATATATATATATATATATATATATATATATATATATATATATATATATATATATATATATATATATATATATATATATATATATATATATATATATATATATATATATATATATATATATATATATATATATATATATATATATATATATATATATATATATATATATATATATATATATATATATATATATATATATATATATATAGATTTATGTTCATGTGGTAAACACTTTAAAATAGGTTATAATAGGCACCAGTTAAAAATTGACACATGTGCATTAAATATTTTAATAAATCTGAATTAATTATTTACATCGAAAGGGCATTTTAGGCAATGGTTATTCTCTTTTTCTTCTCTCAATTGCCATCAAATAAACAGTTGTTTAATATTATCTCCCTCTATTATCACTAAACTAAATAAAAATATCTAGATCTAGAAAAAACTCCTTATCATCTGCCATCGATGCTTTATCGATCATTCTCTTACTTTATAGTACAAATGACAGCAGTAAGTGTTTTTATGAACATCAGTAAATCATAAGAAAGTGGATTTAGAACAGCACGTGTTACTATCTCGCCGGAGTCTGGGTAAGAAACCCTTTCCGTTCTAAGTATAAGCTTTCTTATGTTTTCTTGTCCTGCTTACGATGGCCATATGTACGTGGTGTATTTGAAAGTGGTAGTTCTTCAAAGGACGATCAATTTGAGTTTGGACACCTCTTATAGATCTGGTATTTTTTAATTTGATTTTCCTAATGATTGTCTTAATCGCGAATCGTAGGCACGGTTTATCGTCTATTGACACTAATGGTATCAGATTTAAAATCCTCCTCCTTGGCATTTACGCTGGAGATTTTTCTTTAGAACTGGATTCGTAACCATTTTAAAGTTGGGTCATTTTGATTGTCGGCAGTTTCTATGAGACACGTTCTAGTGTCTAGTCACCATGTTGACGTGGACATAACCCTTTTGTTTCATATTCTACTGTTTCAATTTATAATATTGGTTATGTATCATTTTTTTTAATCTCGATGATGTGTTAGCAATGTCGTGTATTAGCATATTTGTTTTCGTGAGGCGCTTGTGTATCAGCTTCGAGCAGGCCTGTTTTATTTTTGGGTTCAAGCGCTAGCTGCTGCATATCAATGGTTACAAACTACGGTAGTTATTTTGTGTATAAATACTTACAATAGGTACTTTTGTGTTTTTCTTAATTCGGCTTGTTTGCACAGATAAATACGACCACGTTGCCACTTTTGGGATCTTTTTTTTTTGTTTCATGTTGTAGAGAGACTTCCTAGTCTATCATTTAAGGACTTATTTTCTTAAAACGATTACGGATATGCGTTTGTTGTATTACATTTTTTTGGAGATGATACATGTATCATTGATACATTATTTTTTTATTTTTTTGAGCAAATGATACATTATCTTATTCTTCAACAGTGACTGAAACCATTGTCATTTGTCGTTGTTTTTGGTGTTGCGTGTGGTCGTATCATAACAACGGTCCTAATTATAACTGTCATTAGTATACCATCGATGACTGGTTCCTAAGCGAAGATACAAGGGTTTTCCTATCTCGATCTATGTTTCTCGAAGATATGTACGTTGAGTGGTACTAAAAAATCATGGCATGTATCAAACCCGTAAAGTTTTGAAGAAATTTAAAACCTTTGTTCAAGGTGATCATTGTTCTCATTTTCGGTCACGTTACGAGGTCAACGCGATTCGTAGTCAGTTTTTTTTTAAGATTTTAGGAATTGCAAATAAGTACTGTAGTACATATCTCTTTTATCCTAGATCTGATATTTTGTAGATCACTTTGATTAATATGCATCAGTTCCACATGATATGTATAAGTTTCGTTTCTCATTTCTATCATTTGTTGGTGGTTCTTTGCTGTTCAGTTTCTCATGGTGTCAAAATAGAGATGAATGGATTATGTATCATGTTTGTGTTCGTACATATAAAGGATCGAAACTGCCATGTATGAGTTGCGTATTTAGTGACCGAGATAAGTGATACGTCTAACGACTTGTCTTGTATGATTCAAATAGTTCATATATGATTCAAATAGTTCATATATGATACATCTAACGGCTTGTTTTGTATTTGTTGGTTTAGTTTTGACCAACAAATAGTTCGTGTTTGAGTTCTAGGTATGGTTCATATATGATTCAAGTAGGATTTGTATATTGTTCGAGTTGGGTCGTGTAAGGCTCAGGTTAGTTCACATATGGTTTCTGTATGGTTGGTTCATGTGGTTTTCACTTTTCGTTTTCTAGGTTCAAACGCGAGCGATCGATAGGCCTTCTACATTTTATAACATATCATTTTGGTATTGCTCATGACATCGATTGACACATTTTTAGCTAATACATGTTCAAGGTTATACATGTTCTTATTTTTTTGTAGAGGCTTTCGTTGACGGAACATTCTTTTTGCACGTAATGTCAGCCAAGTCTTCGTGTGTATCCGTCAAGAACCGACCATGGTGTTTAAGGATGAATTCTTTCGATTTGCAGGTATATTTTGAGAGTTGTAACAAAGCATGAAATTTTCAGAGTTGAAGGCATCGATGACTATCTGTGATGGTTGCTACTTATTAAAAAAATGGGATAGGGGGGATTGTCTATCAAGAGTGTACATCTTAAGAAACTTGAAACAATTTTGTATAAGTTAGTTAGGGTATGTCACTTGGCGTTATTTGTGTGCCAATGTTATTAATCTTTTATGAACTGATCGTTACATTCTAAAGGATTGTATCACTATCAACTGTAAGGTCCTCATTTTGTGTTTTGACCAATAGCTGTATATTGTGAGTAGTATATGCTGTAACAATGCTCGTGTATTGATGTTTGTTTGGTTATTATAAAGTTGTTCATTTGTCATTCTTTTTTAACATGTACCAGTGCTTGTTTGAAAGAAAAACTCAAAATAAAAGAATAAAAAGCTACTCGTAGTTGCTTTCTAGTAAAATTAAATCATATGATGAATTTGCATGTAAGTTTTTTATTTAAATACAATAGGATTAGAGTTACACAGGTGTATCAACTACTTTGCTAACACTAAAGTTTAATTTTTTTTAAAAAGCAATCATGGGACGTGACTTAAAAAATGAATGATAAATTCGTGGATGGTCTGCATTTAAATACATCGTATGAAAAAGTCATGGTTTTTTCAGTTATTTACAAGATTGACATTATCAATTAATTATCTAATAATAACTCAATCTAATCTATAATGGTTGATCTAACGATCCACAATTGTGCTTATTATAACTAATTTTAAGATTGTGCACCACGATAACGCTCCCCTATATATATATATATATATATATATATATATATATATATATATATATATATATATATATATATATATATATATATATATATATATATATATATATATATATATATATATATATATATATATATATATATATATATATATATATATATATATATATATATATATATATATATATATATATATATATATATATATATATATATATATATATATATATATCTGATTCCATTGAGAAGGTTTATTTTGAGAAATTTGAGAAATCTTCGTTTGAGCCACTGATTCAAAATTTTTTTGTTGATTCACTAGTTAACTTTATTTAATAGTGAATCAAAACTATAAATCATAAGTTTGATTCACAAATCTTTGTAAAAATCGAGTTATGAAATGATTCAGTAAAATTTGTGGAGAAAATTCAATATTTAACAAATATCGCAAAATCGAGAGTTTTTAACGTTGATTCAAATTTTTTTTTACTCTTTTTGTATTACAATCATATTCAAATGAATCAACACTTGAAAAAATTAAATCAAAGTTAACAAGCTATGGTTTTTGAAAAACCTTCTCAATTGAGAAGGTTTTTTTCCTTCTCAATCGATCCAGATTATATATATATATATATATATATATATATATATATATATATATATATATATATATATATATATATATATATATATATATATATATATATATATATATATATATATATATATATATATATATATATATATATATATATATATATATATATATATATATATATATATATATATATATATATATATATATATATATATCTCTATATTATATATAGGTATAATTATGATTTGAAACCACAGTTTCAATCCCAGTCATATCCCAGTCACATCTTTTAGCCAATAGTAATTCATAATTTCCTTGAAAATCTCCATTTTCCACGTTTTCTACCATTTGAAATCGCAGTTTCTGAAAATCGCGTTTTGGAAACGCAGTTTTGAAAATACTGTTTTGAAACGAAGTTTTGATATGGGTTTTCGAAAATTATGTAAAAAAGTGTCAAATGCGAGATTTGAACTCGTGACCTATAGTTAACAAGTAACAAGTTTTACCACTAAGCCAAACTACTTTTTATAAATTTCTATCCAAAACAATATTAATAAATATTCATATGCATCAGGTCTAATATTAGAACAAGAGACATATCCTCTAATCCAAAACATATCCGGCTCTTTCCAGCTCTTTTAAAATTCTTTTCAAAATTCGAATTTTCTTCATATCTTATTTTGGAAAATATATCAACTATTTTTTTAAAATATATGAAGATAATCATATATTAATTTATATATTCATATATCCTAAAAACCCTATTGACCCATAACTCTAAAAAACATACGAAAAAAACCTATGACTCCTTCTTTGTTGCTTTCTTTACATATATGTGTTTGTAATCTCTTTAACTCCTTCTTTGATCCGGTTTGTTTTGATGTTTTCAGTTATTGGGATGCCTTTTGCACTGCAGCTACATGAAACATTAGGAATCTGACTGTCCTTGAACTTCTTGAATTCATGGTAACGATTAACATGCTATTTTATTGGTTAATATATTCTAAACATGTAATATCAAGGGATATGATTTCGAGCAAACTGGTGTTATTATTGTATAAAAAACACTTGGCAATGGTGCTTTTGCTAACTTATGATGACACCTAATTCATTTTTGGCTTTGAGAAAACATAGGCCCTATTATCCTAAGAAACTGTTTTTTTTTTCATCTTCGTATTTATTCAGGATATGTATTGAAGAGGAAAAAAACAATTCGTGTTGTGTGAAAAAATACGACTCAACTTTTTTTGTGGGGGTCGGCTTCAGTTGTTGACTTAACATGGACGGTTCAACAGAACCTATGGGAAATTAAGAGATGACATGGTACTTCGTTTTTTTTAACCTTGATAACTGTGTATAGTAATGTGTTTGGCTGTTCATAAGCTTGGTTGGTGCTGCTGGAGCCTAGGTGCTGCTGGAGGTTTAGGTGCCGCTGGATCTCTAGGCACATCGTATCCATACATCACACTGGATGGTGGTTACAATGCTCGGTTATCTGGCCAGGCGTAGGCGGTAAATAATTAGGCGCGATACGTCTAGCATCAACTTGTAAGATTTAGTGGTTGGTTATCAGGTGGCATAGCATTGCTATTTCCAAGTTGAAATCTTTGTTTTCCTTTCATCATATATATCATCTAAAATTTATTACCGCATGCTTAAGATCTAAGAAACTTACTTATGATGAGATTTGTAGAGTGATCTCCATCTTTTACCAAGTTTTTAACTTTAAACTCTACTTATTTTCTTTATTATTTTCATTTTTTCTTCTTATTTGGCTTAGCACAAAGTGTAAGATCTGAGAAAGTTACTTATGGTGAGATTTGGTAGAGTGATTTCCAGCTTTTTCCGAAGCTTTTGAATTTAATATCCAAAAACAAAAACACAATATGTAACTGAATAATATGTAACCGAATAAACAAACACAATACATAAGCTTGGATTTCTTTTATATTCACGCAATTTTACACTTTAAGATCGTTTATTAAATCCTTAGCACACACTGCATGTAGTTGATAGCAGTTGACAGTCACAAACCCTGCAGCCATAAAGGCGACCTGATCTCTTTCTATAGTAGGCTAAGCTAAGTTGGTCATCAGTGGCTAACCAGGGCAATAGGTTCAATGGGTGGCTGTGAATATTTGGGTAGTTGATTTGGTCAGAGAGCATTGCACAGAATGGATGCATTTGAAAATGGCCGAAGTTGCATCTAAACATAAACCCTTTAGTACATTTAGCACAAACGTTGCACGTCGGCCATCAGATACCGCCTTGACCAAACATCAAAAACAGCACCGGAGTAACTTATTACCCAATTTATGCAGTATCTTGGTTTTCCGATTCTACTGCATCTAATATTTTATGATTTTCTAAACCAAGTTATAATTTTTTTATTGGTTTTGGAATTCACTTTATGTAGCTTTATGCAGTTCAAGGAAACAATATGCCGGAACACACGCTTACAAATTGGTTAATGACTTTTAATCAACTTCAGCTTCCACTTCATATTATGAAACACAACGAGGTTAGTCATACTATGAAACGTATGTCAGGATCTCTATGTACGTTTCATAGTCTGAATGTAACTAAAATCCTAGGGTTATACCCCTTTGTAATCTGCAGGAGGAGCTTAAATAAATAATCACAATTTAGAGTTAATGGAGAAACTAAAATTCTTGGCTTGATGAATGAGAGTGTAATTCAGTTGTGACAGGAAGTGTCCATTGAGTAGAAAGTACAAATTAGCGTTGACATCAAAATGGTATATTGTCAATCGCATTTCAGAGTGCCTACATTAAGGTAACAGTAGATAGCATGTGATAAGGATTGTACTGGACTAAGCACGATTCTTTGTGCAGCTGCATACAATCTTAAACAAAATAATTATCGGAGGTCAAGTTGAAAGACGTGGTTCGCGAGTTTGCTACTGTTTTTTGTAGTTTAAATGGCGTTTGGCTGCTTATTTTTGCAGCTGTTCTAACTCAGTTTGGATCACGACATTTCGATGCATACTCTCCTCCCGATTTCTATGTGAGGGTAAGGCAAATGCATCAATTTTCCATTAAATTTATATACATAGATGTAGTAATTTCGACCATTTTTTATGTATAGATCGATCCAGGTCATGTTTACCGAATGGGTCTTTGGGATCTGGTGGTAAAGCGGAACAAGACTCCCAACTCCCCAAGTTGGCTAAAGAATAAGAAAAAGGGATAGTAAATACTGTCCCATTTTATCCCAGCTGATTATTTGAGTATGAAATGTGTGATAGGTGTCGCTGGAATTTGTTTACCTGACCACTAGAGCTGGTGTGGCTGCTTTTCTCCGTAAGTGCTAATGTTAACTCACTAATACTTTCCCACTTTGACAGCTATAGATACTGATATGGCATTAACTGGTCCATTTACAATACAAACCTCCAAAACATATCTATTAAAACTAAAAACAGACCCAACATATAATAATATCTACATCAATACCTCTTAACAAAGACACGATGTAACAGCTCCTCAACCGCATTTCACAAACGTACAATTCCATCGTTCATGGAACTATGGAAGCATGTATTTCTTGCAATCTGCGCAACTAGATGTGGTAAGCTGCTTTGTAAACATAATGTCGCAGACCATTTTGTTTTTTCCATTGGGTAACTAAAGTACCACGTCTTTTTGCAGATTTCAATGCTTCCAGTGTCGATACTATACTGAATTGTGATCAAAATCAAGATCTATTTACTATCAAGAATTCTGAAGCTCATTTACACCTGCCGATTCAGATGCGCTGTCTTGCTATTTCACATATATTCTCACGTTCATTGTTGATATGCCTAATGTTCGTGCAATCCTTTGCGGGATCCGAATGGGTTGACCGGATCGGATCTTGGGTGTTGTATGCTTCGGATATCCTGAAACCAAAGTAACGCGTTAGCCTCGTCCGGGTGTGGGAACCCAGACCAAGCTCCGGCGTGAGAGTAAGTAAAGGATAAAAATCCGGAGGGGAAAAGAGAGTAAAAGTATATAAGTAAACAGTAATAAGGGTAAAAGAGTTAACCTAAACCTTGAACCCAAAGGGGGTATTTATACTAGTCTGATTCCTAAAAGGCCGGGAATGGTGATGGGCCTTGGTTGGCCCGATTGGGGACACACTCCATATTTTATAGGAAGTGTGCCTGCTGAGTTCTTTGTTGACTATTGTTGACTTCTTCTAGAAGGAAGTGTTTGTTCCGGATCGGGTCATGTGTTCCGGATCGGTTCGTACGTTCCGGACACATACACGAACAAGTCCCCTCCAAGTGTTGATTGGGCTAACTTTATTCGAAAAGTTTTAGTCGAATCAAGACTTAAAGCCCATTTCTTTCGCGATTGGTGTGGGTCGGATCAACCTCTCGGCCCATTCTACGGCTAAGGCCCATCAAGGCCCAACCATTTTTTACCCTACTTCTTTGCGATGGTTGACACGTGGCCTTGGCTCGCTTAGATTGACGACACGTGTGTTTTTACTGTTCCTTTCACGGTTTCCCACATTTTTACTGAGCCTATAAATACATACCAATCCGTCATTTGTTTGTGTGTGTTTTCACTACTTCTCAAGTTTTTCTTCTCTCTACCAATCCGGACTTCTCTATTCAGGTACCTCTTTTTCCTTTCCTTGTTACCCTTCCGGATCCATCCTTTGTACGCCATGGCTGATGAGAATCTTCCTGGGCCTTCCGGCTCAACCCGTTATGCTCCCAAGTTTGACATGCCTAAGTATACGACTACTCTCAATGAGGCTTATGTTAAGTATTTGGTGAAGACTTATCATATTCCAGAAAGTTGCAACCCCCAGGTTGCTCCGGAAGGTATGACCATGGATCGCCTCCCCCAAAACCGGATCGGTTTATATGAGCAGTTTTTCAAGCTCTCCGGACTACGAGTCCCCTTCTCCACCTTCCTTTTAGCCGTTTTGAAAGACTTTGGTGTACATATCTCACAATTAGTTCCCCTAGGGTTAAACCGTGTTATCACCTTTGAAGTCTATTGCCGGAGCCTCTCCATCGAACCTACCTCTCCTCTATTCCGTCTTTATTATAGGCTTAGTAAACAAGGTCATTGGTTTTCTTTTGAGAAAAGGTCCGGAAAAGGTTCTCGTAAGCAGATCTTTCGTGACACCCTTACTTGTTTGAAGAATTGGAAATGGGAGTTTTTTGTCATAGATCGCAAGGCCATTCCGGATTTCATGTCGTGGAGGCATGTTGATTCAGATTTGAATGATTATATTCCTCGTGATGGTTTTAGTGAATCGGATGCTCATCGTCTTGAAGAGCATGTTGTAGATTTGGCTGCCCTTCCGGAGGGAGTTTTGTATATGGCCGGTGTGTCTCTGACTTGGGAGTGCCCAAGATTCTTGCCACGTTTTATGGATCCGGAAGGGAATGGTATTACCCTTGCTTTCATTCCCCCTCTTTCTATACCTTGTCTTTTTCCTTTTTATGGTTGTAAATTTTTGTTGCTTTCGTTGCATTTTCTCTTTGTTCTTGCAGCTATCACCATGTCTGAATACCTGAGGTTTCCCGTTACTGCTCCGTGCAAGATTACTAAAGGAGATCGTCTGACTGATGCCAACCGGATTACTCCTCATGTCTCCGAGGCTCTTGCAGCCGGAGAGCGTTTGAGTGCCCCTACTGCTGCCCAAATCATAGCTATGAGTGAAAGTGAAGCTGTAAAAGCTGCTCGTGAGAAGAAAAGGCTTGCTTCTCTTCGTGCTGCGGAGGAAAAGAAGAAGAAAGAAGATGGTGGGGAAGTGGTAGGGAAGTCGAAGGGGAAAAAGAAAACTTCCGAAAAGGGTGGTTCCTCTGGTGCTTCCACTAAGGTGAGTAAAGCTGTCAGCGATCTTCATAGGAGTATGAAGCGTATGACTGAGAAGACCTCGGCCTCTGATGGTTTGGCCAAAAGAAGAAAGGTTGACGCGAGTGGAGGCGTTAATGTTAACGAAGAGGAAATCCTTGATGAGGATCGCATACTTAGTCCTTCGCCCCTCCGGTCAGTTAATTTGAATATTAACGTGGATGACGATTCTCCCGGACCTGATGGCATTGGTTCGGAGAAAACACATGGGGAAGGGTCGAGAGGGGATGGCGAAGATCCTGCTTCGGATCAAAACAAGGAAAAAAGCCCCGTTCTTGGTAGTTCGTATTTGGATGGCTCAAGCTCCAAAGGTGTTTTTGCTGATGATGTTGAGGAACCTGTTAATCAGAGGGAGGGTAAAGGGGTGATGCATCCGGATCATCATCATTCGACACGTAAGTATCTTCCTTTCCATGCTTTCCTCTTATCTTGCTTATGTGTGTCACGTTGTCTGTTTCTTTTGTTAACAAGGTTTACGCTTATCCGAAACAGGTGTTTTTGCCGCGGAGGAAGGGGAAACTGGCCCAAGTGCTAAGCACGTTCCGAATTGGAATATCAATGCTGCTAGCCGGGTGGATACCCCTTCGGAATGTCGTGACCTGATGATGCATCTTATCCCTCCGGTTGTGCAGCGAGAGTTGAGCTCCTATCCCCTTCCCTTGCCTTAAGCCGTAGCTGGTACCAACTTGCTCGGAGTACGATGGGGATGGTCGACTCCCTTCGCAGGTTGGAGGAAGAATCCCATGATCAAGGCAATCTGATGGATCAGTGCGAAGAGTATAAGGTGCTCCTGCAAGCTTCTGATGTTAAGTTATCGGAACAGATCCAGGCCAACTCTAGACTTTCCTCCCAGCTTCAGAATGCCGAAAAGGTTTGTGCTACCAGGGATTCGGAGCTAGCTGCCGTGGTAGGTGAAAAATTTGACTTGTCAGAGAGGCTCAAAGGTCGTGATGCCCGGATTGCTGATCTCGAGGCAACCTTGCATGTGGTGAACGCGGACAAAGAAAGGTATGCCGAAGAGGTCAAAGCCTTAAAAACCGAGAGGGATGAGCTGCAGAGCAAGTGCAATACCTCTGAGATGGGGAGGTATAATGCTACCGGACATTGCTTCCTGCCGTGGTCTCTAAACTTTTGAACAGTAATGAGCACAAAAAGAATATAACTGATTGCTTCAATAAAGCTATTGAGGCCGGATGGGCCACAGGGATCAAGGTTTGGAGACCTCTTGAGGAGCAATTGGCCGTTGTTGCTGCCACTCCGGGCTTCGACTTGTATTGTGAGAAGAAGATGGGACCAATGGTTGATGCCCTTCCATCAGCTAAATACCCTTACATCCAAGAGGTCGCTTCCAGCTTCTACTTGCCTATTGAACGCTTGATGGAAATTGAGCCCGCTCCTGCTCCTCCCCCGACTGTGGATCCTTTGGCAGAAACGCTCATTGATGAAGATCTGGTATCCCTCCAAGACGATGCTGATGCCTCCGGAAGCAAAGATGCTCCGGCTGTCTGATTTCTCTGTGACTTGCTTGATACTTATTTCTAAACTTAATTTTATTTGGATGAATGTAATATTCGTAGACTATTTATTTCTGTTGTCTTGTCTTTCCTTATGCCTCTTTTGATCAGGAAGGTTGTAACGATGACATTGCTTTCTTATGTTTACGTTTATGTTTTATTAAGTACATGTATGCCCCTCTTGTGATTCTTGTTTGTGAATATAATTGCATACAAATACGGCTCGCCTCTTTTGATCAGAAAGAATTGGGAACGTATGCCTTCCATTCCGGATAGGACTTACTCAAAAACAACCAAATTCTTCCCTTGCTGAAGGGAGAAAGAATTGGGAACGTATGCCTTCCATTCCGGATAGGACTTAACCAAATTCTTCCCTTGTTGAAGGGAGAAAGAATTGGAACGTATGCCTTCCATTCCGGATAGGACTTAACCAAATTCTTCCCTTGTTGAAGGGAGAGAGAATTAGGAACGTATGCCTTCCATTCCGGATAGGACTTAACCAAATTCTTCCCTTGCTGAAGGGAGAAAGAATTGGGAACGTATGCCTTCCATTCCGGATAGGACTTAACCAAATTCTTCCCTTGTTGAAGGGAGAAAGAATTGGAACGTATGCCTTCCATTCCGGATAGGACTTACTCAAAAACAACCAAATTCTTCCCTTGCTGAAGGGAGAAAGAATTGGGAACGTATGCCTTCCATTCCGGATAGGACTTAACCAAATTCTTCCCTTGTTGAAGGGAGAAAGAATTGGAACGTATGCCTTCCATTCCGGATAGGACTTACTCAAAAACAACCAAATTCTTCCCTTGCTGAAGGGAGAAAGAATTGGGAACGTATGCCTTCCATTCCGGATAGGACTTACTCAAAAACAACCAAATTCTTCCCTTGCTGAAGGGAGAAAGAATTGGGAACGTACGTCTTATCATTCATGCTATTTATAATTGCTGCAAATGTGCTTCCTCCTTTAGTGACGAGAGGAGGAGCTTTTTCATTAAAATCAAAGGACATGACCTTTCCCTTCTGGAGGGAGTGAAGGTTGATACATTTTGAAATAAAATTTAGATAAAGCGCTAAATCGGACTCTTCCCTTGCTGAAGGGAGAAAGAGCCATTACAAGATAGAAATGAAATTACAAGTAACACCTCCTGAGGTTCATTGCATGCCACACCCTCGGGACCTCCTTGTCTTTCATGATAAGGAGCTTGTATGAGCCATTCTGGTATGCTTCCTTGACACGGTATGGGCCTTCCCATGTAGGAGCAAGTTTTCCTTCTTTCTGAACCCTGCTTGCTTCATTCTTTCGGAACACAAAGTCTCCCGGGCGGAATGCAACTGGACGAACTCGCTTGTTGTAGTACTGTTCCACCTTTGTCTTGTACTTTGCTTCCCGGATAGCTGCCATCTCTCTTATTTCTTGTAAGAGGTCCAGGTTTATGCGCAGGGCATCATCGTTCTCCTTTTTCATTGATCATCATTGTCCGATATGTGGGCATTCCTATCTCAGCCGGGATGACTGCTTCGGATCCATAGGTGAGGCTGAAAGGAGTCTCTCCATTACTCTGCTTCAATGATGTCCGGTGAGCCCATAGTATGTGCGGTAGCTCCTCTGCCCATCCATTCCTGTCTCGACCCAATCTTGTCTTAATGCCTTCCATGAGGGTCTTGTTGGCCCTTTCGACTAGGCCGTTTGCTTGTGGATGGGCTACAGCTGTGTTGATTTGCTTGATTTCCAGGTCCGAACACCAGCTCTTGAATGGTTCATTGATGAATTGCTTAGCATTGTCCGTGACTATGATCTTTGGGATTCCGAATCGGCAGACGACATTGTCCCAAAAGAATTTGATTACTTCCTTTCCAGATATCTTGACTAAAGGCTTAGCCTCCATCCACTTGGTGAAATAATCAATGGCGACGATTATGTATTTCACATTTCCGGATGAGGCTGGTAATGGACCTAGAATGTCCATTCCCCATTGGTAAAATGGCCATGGTGCCATGATAGATTTCATCAACGTCTTTGGCAATCTTGCTACCGGTGCATGGACTTGGCATGAATCACATTTCTTTAGTTCCTCCCTTGCGTCTGTATGCATGGTTGGCCAGTAGTACCCCGATCTTAAAGCTTGTGCTACTATCGACCTTGGCTTCAAGTGCATGCTACACGAACCCATGTGTATTTCTCGAAGAACATAGTTGGCTTGTAACGGACCCACGCACCGAAACATTGGTTCTAAGTACCCTTTCTTGAACAGAACACCATCAACCATTTCATACTGATGTAGATTTAATCTTAAGCGTCGTGCCTCGTTCTCGTCCGTTGGCCAGATTCCATCCCGGAGGCATTTAATGATGGGGGTCATCCAATTGTCGCCTACTTCTTCTACTATAGCGTTTACCTCATTCCGGTCGGTAGACCTTTCGTTTAAGACTTCCACCAAAACTTCTTTTGTTAAGTGGTCGAATGCTAACGTTGCCAGTTTGCTTAGGACACCAGCCTTCTGATTCTTACTCCTTGGTATGTTCATGATTGCGAAATGAGAAAACTTTGATATCAAGACCTTTGCCTCAGCTAGGTATTTTATCATCCTATCACAATTTGCTTCGTATGTTCCGTTGACCTGGTTTGCTACCAACTTTGAGTCTACTCGGACCTCAATCCTTCCCACTTTCATTTGTATTGCAATTCTTAGACCTGCTAGAAGGGCTTTGTATTCTGCTTCATTGTTGGTGGTCTCAAAATTCAGCCGGAGGGCGTAAGTGAATTCGGTTCCGGTTGGGCTGATGAGGACCAATCCGGCTCCTGCACCTTGGGTACTGGATGCTCCGTCTGTGAAGAGGGTCCACATTTCTGTCTCATCCTTATCCGGCTTCGGAATAGGCACCTGGAAGAATTCTTCTACTGCCTGCCCTATAGGTGCTTCAGTTAGGAAGTCTGCCAAAACTTGCCCTTTGATTGCATTTCTTGGTTTGTATTCTATTTTGTAAGCCCCCAACTCAATTGTGTACTTAGCCAACTTTCCGGATGCATCCGCCTTGCTTAGTATCTGCTTGATTGGTTGGTTTGTGATTACATTTATGTCATGGCCTTCGAAATATCTTCTAAGTCTCCTTGATGCTTTTAGCAGGGCTAAAGCCAATTTTTCCATAGGAGAATAGTTCTTTTCCGCATCACTGAGTGTTCGGCCAATATAGTGAATCTGACATTGTCTTCCATTCCTTTCAGTGAGCAGCACTGCACTAATTGACTCTTGTGATGCTGCCAAGTACATGTACAGGGGTTCCTTTGGTCTTGGTGTGGTAAGGGTTGGTAAGTTCATGATCAATTTTTTCATTTGCTGGAATGCCTCTTCTACCTCCGCGGTCCATTTATACTCATGCTTATTCTCCTTTGTGATATTTTTGAGTGTGTTGAAGAATGGGAGTGCCCTTTCGGCGGATCGTGATAAGAATCGGTTCAAAGCTGCTAGTTTGCCACTTAATGATTGCATCTCCTTCCATGTCTTTGGTGATTGGATGTCAATAATGGCCCTAGTCTTTTTCGGATTGGCCTGTATGCCTTCCGGAGTGATGATGTATCCCAGGAACTTGCCTTCTTCTACCCCAAACGAGCACTTGACTGGATTCAGTTTCATATTGATTTGTCTAAGGTTGTCAAAGGTTTCTGCCACGTCTGCTAACATGCTCCTCTCATCCTTGCTCTTGATCACCATGTCATCAATGTATGCTTCCATGTTTCGTCCTATCTGATTTTGAAAGGCTGAATCAACTAGTCTTTGATATGTTGCTCCGGCATTCTTCAATCCGAAGGGCATCTTAGTGTAGCAAAAGGTGCCTTGATCCGTGTAAAAGGCTGTCTTCTCTTCATCTTCCGGGGCCATTTGAATTTGATGGTAACCCTTGTATGCGTCCAAGAAACACTTGAAGCGAGATTCTACTACGGATTCAATTTTTTCATCAATGTCCGGAGGTGAGTAGTAGTCCTTCGGACATGCTGAATTAAGATTTTTGAAATCTACGCACATCCTCCACGACCCGTCACTCTTCTTCACCATGACCGGATTGGAGATATACGTTGGGTACTTTACCGGTCTGACTATTCCTGCTGCCACTAGTTCTTTCACTTCTTTGGTTACGGCCTTGCTCTTTACGGATCCTAACATTCGTCTTTTCTGACATACCGGGTCTAAGCTCTCATTGACATTCAAGTTATGTTGCATGATTCGCCTCGGCACTCCTGTCATATCTGATGGTTCCCATGCGAATACGTCCGAGTTGTCTTTCAGCAGGTTCTTTAATGCTGTTTGGCAAGCTGGGGTCAATCCGCCCCCAATAGTGGTGAGTTGTTCCGGATAGGCAGGGTTAATCATGATGCTTTCCGTACCGGATGGTAACTCAGCCGTCACGGTCTTGTTGTTGGTTGTGGGCGTTGGCGCTTGTCTTTTTGCTATTTGCCTACATTCCGAGACGATGACTGAACGAGAGACTAGCGAGGCTACTCCTCTTGGAGTGGGAAACTTCATCATGGCATGAATGGTTGATGGTACAGCTCGAAGAATCCGGATGCCTGTCCTCCCTAAGATTACATTGTATGGTGACGGTGCGCTGATCACTACAAATTTCATGTGAGTTCTTCGGACTAAGCTGTCTGATCCGAAACGGACTTCAAGTTCGATTTTTCCCATTGGTTTGACTACTTCTCCAGCGAATCCGACGAGGTCAGTTTGTGTGTTCCTCAATTTTGACTTGATGCTTGTTGGAAGCTTCTCGAAGCAATGCTCGAACATAATTTCCACCGATGCTCCCTCATCTACGTAAACTCTTCGTACCAGATAACCTCCCAACTCGGCTTCTATGATAATTGGATCATCGGACATTTCATCTTCTTCCAATGGTGGAAAAGTGATTGGGGCTCTCATCCAGCTTTCGGTTGTTTCTCTGGCTTTCCTTTTTTCCCTTTCCGGTAATGTCCGGACCATGTTTATAATCTTGTCTTTCCTTGGAGCTTCTTCTCTTCGATTGTCTCGTCCTCTTTGACGTACATCCCGGACAAGATGATTTAACTTTCCAGACTCTAGGGCTAGCTCAATTTGTTTCCTTAGCTGGATGCAATCGTTGGTAAAGTGCCCCTTATCCTGATGATAGTCACAATAATGATCCATGTTTCCACCTCTTGCCGGATTGTTCATTGGACGGGGAGGGGGTAGACGAAGCTGTGTTTCGGTAGCAAGGATTTCTTTCAGGTTCTTTGTCAAGGAATTCACACTTAGGACCGGGGCCACTCTGTTTCGGTCATGGTAATTGTTTCGGTTGTAATCATTCCTGTGATAATTGTCATTTCGGGGTGGTGGGTATGGTGCCCTGTTGTCTCTATCCCTGTTTCTGTTGTTGAAGAAATCTCTTCCCTTATATGCATCTCGACCATCATTTCTCCTATTGTTGTTCCAGCCATGGTACTTTTGGTTGCGATCATCCCTTCTTTGGGTGGGAGGGTTGGGCTTCCGGTATGGCTCCGTCCCCTCCCCTTTTGGTAGCTCAGTGTTAGCGAATGCTTCCTCGGACCGGACGAAATCATCCAACCTCTCCATCATGTCGTCCACCGATACAGGAATTTTGTCAGAGTACCTTTTTGCCAGCTCTGGACTTTTGACCGAATCCATAAATGCTGAAATTTTCATGACTTCCGGAACTCCATGGATGAGACCTACTTCGACTGTCCATCGTTCTTTAAAATCTGTCAATGACTCATTTGCCTTTCTCACAATCTTGGTTATCTCATGTGGGCCTTTATGACATAGCTTTCGGATCGAGTATCTCTTGACAAATGCCTTCCTTAGCTATGCCCATTCATCAATGCTGTCAGTGTCAAGGCTCTCAAGCCAACCCCTAGCTCCCCCTTCTAGCGTTTGCTGGAACATTCTGCACCAAACCGGCATTGGCCATTCGCCCGAATTGGCTGCTCCGGTGAAGCGATTCAAATGGTCCTCCGGATCTCCCGTTCCGTCATATGTCTTGACTGTGGCAGGCATCTTGTACTCGGGTCCGGAGAAGTCAATAATTCTTTGAGTGAGAGGGGATTTGACGGCTTCCTTAAAAGGTTTCTTTAGATCCGCATCGGACACCACCTTGCCTCTTACTATCTTAGTGTTGCTGCTTCCCTCATCTTCTTCAATGAAACTTAGACGGACAGGTTCCACGGCGTTCCGGTTATGCTCTTTGACTAGTAGCCGTAAGGTTGAGATGTGTTGTTCGAGTTGTTCCTTTGTGAGATTCTGATTGTTCGGAGAAGTCAAATCAATCGGAAGGTTAGGACCTGTCGGAGTGACAGGAGTAGGACCTGCCATTCTATGCAATTAGTAGATAGAATATCAAGTCCCACGGATGGCGCCAAATGTTCGTGCAATCCTTTGCGGGATCCGAATGGGTTGACCGGATCGGATCTTGGGTGTTGTATGCTTCGGATATCCTGAAACCAAAGTAACGCGTTAGCCTCGTCCGGGTGTGGGAACCCAGACCAAGCTCCGGCGTGAGAGTAAGTAAAGGATAAAAATCCGGAGGGGAAAAGAGAGTAAAAGTATATAAGTAAACAGTAATAAGGGTAAAAGAGTTAACCTAAACCTTGAACCCAAAGGGGGTATTTATACTAGTCTGATTCCTAAAAGGCCGGGAATGGTGATGGGCCTTGGTTGGCCCGATTGGGGACACACTCCCTATTTTATAGGAAGTGTGCCTGCTGAGTTCTTTGTTGACTATTGTTGACTTCTTCTAGAAGGAAGTGTTTGTTCCGGATCGGGTCATGTGTTCCGGATCGGTTCGTACGTTCCGGACACATACACGAACACCTAACTTATTTCATGGCCTCTTTTAACTCTATAGAACTCAAAGTTTGATAGATTTTCTCTGCAAAGAAATTACCTGCTGCACTGAATTTCGCCAAGCTACATATGGAAAAGGAAAAGACGCTTGCAGTCTGCTGGAATAGTGGTAAGCTGAAATCATGCTGCTATTGTTGTAAGTATAACGGTTATACAACATACTTTGAAAGCGTTTGGTTCACTTGGAAACCATTTTATAGAGTGTCACTTCATGATAATATCAATCTTCTTTCAGCAGTTCTGAAAGTCCTCGAATACGTTAGTTTATTGAATAATTTATTTGTCGTATATATCCGACCTAACCCGGACCTCAACATTGAATGATATAACCTGAATCGCCGTTATGAGTTTATAGAACTTTATATGAGCTAAATAATCTGTTTTATATCCAACTTTAACCAAGCTAAATATATATAGAAGTAGCAACTTTGACCCATTTACTTCTACATGATTCGATTTAGTATCGTGCCAAATGTGCACCGAGATGGAAGAGGGATTCGGCTCGGAAGAAGTTAAAATCCACGTTCAGGCATGGATAACAAATCAATGCCCCGTGATGACTACTTATGGGGTAGTGCATTCTTACCGAACTTAATTATGTGAATCATCCTTCTAAACTACTAAGATTCTATCGTACCAGATATGGGGTTTGTCTATGTTTGGTATTGTGATGCACTCATGGAAATGAATTTAATTATGTGAATGAATGATCCTTCTTAACTACACTATTTGCTATTAGTTTGAATATGTTGAATGGGTATCTTAAAAAGGTAAACTTCCGTACATGTTATCAGTAGAGATAAATGAACAAAAAATTAATTTGGTTAAGTTACACCGTTCAGTCTGCGATTGGCTTTGAATAGATGAGCATGAACCTGACAGCCTGACATGCACATTATCGCAACGAGGCTGAACTATTTGTCAAATCGTCGATAAATTTCAAACGGCATACTGGTGAAACCATTTAAAACTCAGCGGAAATGTCACAATAAGCTTAAAGAATTTAATATGAGTTTATCCTTTCCAGTTTCAACTTATCATGACGACAAAATGAGCCTATGTGGCTAACACATCAGCATTTAATCTAGACAAGAGTAGAATCGGCCTTTTTCTGCTAAAAATTACAGTAGCAAAAAAATAAAAAATTTGTTCATGCAGAATTGTTCATGGACTTATTTGCACGAAAAGGTGAAAGTCCATTGGGTTTTTCTGACATTTGCCCATTTTTTTGTGTCACTGCAGTAAAGAGACAAATAAGACAATTATGTTGCACGCAAGCTTGGCCAGTAGGGGTCATTCTCAACCCATTTAAATGATTATTAGTAACTTGGTTTTTTATAACAGGTCAAATGGGTAAACCTAGATAGCTAGGAAAGGATATTAGTCAAAGTGTCACACGATTAATACATTGCAATTAACCTTTACTCAAACAACCCAATCTACCCATTTAATGGAAGAAGACGATCTTGTGTCAGTTTCCATTGGTTTTGGTCCTATTTCACAGTGCAATGAGTTACATAAAACAAATAATGCTCATTTTATTCACATTTGTGTCGAATCCTCAGTGTAGGTACCTTTTTTTCTTTTTTCGTATGAGCATTCTTATTTTAGTAATTACCAAATCGAAATGCCCCCCCCCCCCTCCCCCTTTAACCCATCCTAGAGCAAAAACATCGAAGTAATAGTATATCGTAAATGAGAAAACGGCTAGAACATCCGTTTAGTTTATTATTTTAACTTCTATATAAAAACGTTATCAGTTTTATCTTAACTCTTCACACACTTGCACAATAAATTTACTAGATCCGTCAAACAGCAACAAGAACACTACACAGGCTCCTTATGATCCTGCGACTTTGCCTGCACCTACAACATCAACTCCTTGGTTCGCTATACCAGGGTAATGTGTAGTAACCTCTATCTGCTGTAGCATTTAAGCAAGCCATATATCTAATATCGGCTTAATATATACATGTTCATCTTACAATTATTTTTGTAGGTACAAAATGATTATCAGTATATTGTTTTATTCTTATTTTCATTTTGAATGTGCAGTGGTGCAACATTGGCATTTTACATTTATCGAATCACATACTCACGTAGACAGTTAATAGGAGAATCGAGTTATGATACCTAAGCAGAGGAGTAAAATCTTTGTAATTGATCTTTAGGTAGTTTCATTATACTGGAATGAGGAATCAGCTAACATTGAGCTGAATGGCATGAAAGAGGCAAGTATTTGTTAAGCATTGCAGAAGTGGAATAAGGTCATACATATTGATTAGAACTTTTTTTGCTTAACTTTGCAAGTCTGGAGCTCCTTTTTTAATTTGAAAGTGGTGTTTAGGTTGGAACAGTTGTGACAAATACACTGATAAATGCTAAAAAGGCTGTTAAGAAATGACGAGGAGCTGAAGAATATACCCGTCTTAGCTACCAGTGTAGGATACAGTCTTTATATGGGGGTTTCTAGAAATCTTCGATAAGATTCAGTTATCATTATTGTTTTAGTCTATATTATATGAACCTAATTTAAGTGAAAACCATCAATCTTATGCTACACACTCTCTAAACTTAGCTACATTTTCTTTTGCTTTTATGTGTCCACGATATACAAGAAATCACCCATTTCACAAAATGTAGTGTTCTTTCTCATGCTTCCTGTAATAAAAGTGTTTTTTTAATAAAATCAAGTAGAGGGTTATTAACATTCAGGAATGATACAACTTTAATAAGAAATCATCCTTTAAAGGCTGCAAAATGGTTTTTTTCTTGCAAATATGTTATGAAATTATATATAGCTTTAAATAGGAGCGCAACTGCACACGTAGCAAGCAATAGGTCGCCTTGTTTTGCCCATATTCGGTCTTATACGCGACTTAATAGAAAGAAACGAACGTTGCTGTGTTTGTGTTTGTGTGTAAAATTTTTATTTTTTTTTATATTTTACCCTCTACCTATATAAATACCCTATTTATTCAATCATTTTTCACACACATAACTTACAATTCTCCAAATTCAATTTTTATACCATCTAAAATAATGACTTCCCAAATGGCGTGGACTACCGAAGAGGCGGTAGCTTTGTGTAAATCTTGGGTGGACGCTACGGAGAATTCCCTTCGTCGATCTCATAAGACGAAAGGCTTCTAGGAGAGGTTACGTGAGTTATTTTATCAAGAAATGGGTGAACGAAAAAGAAGTTATGACTTAGTTATCAGCAAATGGAAAAATTCTATTCGTCCTAAAGTTGGTCAATCTAATGAGATTTACAATGGTGTCGTACGTAGGCACCCAGATGGGACTTCTGAAAATACTCTTTATCAAGAAGCCGCACTTGAATATCACACTATTAGTCGTATGGATTTTCCATACTATGAATGTTTGAAAGTTTTGAAACACAGTCCCCAATGAAAATTCATTGAAATGTCACACTTCGATAATCCAAGATTTTAAAGTTTTTAAGTTTTACAATTAAAAAATTATTATTATGTTTCGTAATGTTTTTTAATTTATGTATTGTGTTTTTTATGTAATGTCTTTTATTTAGTGTAATGTGTGTTGTATGGAATAATTTTTTTTATGGAATAAAATGTCGTTTTTATTGAATATAAAAGTTTAAAAAAATTTGAATTAGTTCGCACTAGGTCGTCTTGTTGTGACAAATAGATCGCAGGAGATAAAAAGCTAAAAAAACTAGGTCACGACCCATTAACATTGTGGGTAGCCTAATGCCTTCTTTGAAACCAATTTTATTATGACTTTAAACTTCAAAAACATAATCTGTGTATTATGAACTTATGGTTAAAGCTACATTGTATATTTTTAAGTGACTTTCATAAGACATAGGTTTATTGATGGTTCCTATGGCTTATATTTTAGAAAATATAGATACCCAAAGTTCCAAATTTACCATATGGTCAATTCATGAAACTAATGCAGGAACAATTCTACTTTGGAATCCTTTTAGATGTGCCTACTGCCATAGTCACGTGTCTTTTATTAAAAGATTCTAATGTATAACGTAAAAAGCTTAATACAGTAGAAACTCAATTAATTATTACTTGATTATTTATAAACTCTCTAAGATAATACTTTTTGTTGGTCCCGACTTGAGGATAGGGTGTGAAATTAATAATTCGCTAAAATGATAAGATAATACATTTTTGATAATTTCTTTAGACCCCATATAAAATATAAATTAATTATTCCTTATATATAGCATATTACATGAATGATTTATGAAGGTTCCTTGAAAAATGACTCAATTGTCTTTTGTTTTTTATTGAAATTAATTTCCCCTTGAATCCCGTCTCTAATTTTCCTTAGCATGGTAAGAACTTATGGTGTTGTTTTCTCATAGCTCAACAAGAAATTGTTCAATGTGATTGTCACTTTAATAGCTTCGTTTCGCGAAGACTCCATTGTAGAACTTTCATCATCTTCTTCATCGATATCATCTTTATTAATTCTAATAACGCTTTCTATAATTTCTTCATCGGTAAACAACTGTGGAACTACATTTTCTTCTGGGTGAGTCAGAACATCTTCGACATCCATTGCATTGGGATAACCCAACTCTTTGATCAAATTCTGGAGTTCTTGAGTGCTTTCACCACCTTCATCTGAGTTCTCAAAAGTGATGTTATCTGTTGATCGAATACAATTGCGAACTGCTTTCGTCAACCGGAGTATTCTACTATAAATTAATAAAATATTAATTAATATATAAATTAATAATTATTAGTTTATCGATTATTTAATAACTCTTTTAATTAATAAATTTTAATGATCCCAAATATATTATTTTATAGAGTTTCTACTGTACTAACAAGTCATTTGTCACCGCATCAAGAACCTTCAATTCTCCTAACCATAAAGATCTTTTTCTACAGGTAGGTTACATTCCCAATTAAAAAACTATAACTCATGAAAAAATGTAATACAAATTGGTTATGTATTACAAAAATGTAACAACATGTAATATATATACCGAGTACAATTTAGTGAAACTCTCCTTAATTTAACTTTAAATCCAAGTGGTGTTTACAAAAATGTATTCATAAACTTTTATGTTTAACGTACAAAATTTATAAAGAAAACAGATATTTGTACCATCAAAGCTTCACATAGGACAAGAAATGTTCATTGAGCGAGCAAAGGTAAAAAAATTTCAAAGAATATTTTCATTTTAGTTTTCTTTTTCCAAAAACGGGACCCATTGTCGATAGATATAACTGATACATAAAAGTACATTTAGAAAATATTTGCGAAACACACCCGCGGTCCCGCCCATTGGGCATAATAAAATATATTGTTCGAACCTTAAAAATTTAAAATATTAATTTTTTTTATTTAAATCTGGATTGAATTTTAAAAATAATCTTGTTTAAACATTATATAAGCGTAAACGATTACTAAAATACATTAAGGATTAAATTAGAAATACAATAAACTAAAAGGCACTAACAATAAACCCTCCCGAACAACAAAAAAAACTACCCCGCCCGTTGGGCGGGTTACGACGCTAGTATATATATATATATATATATATATATATATATATATATATATATATATATATATATATATATATATATATATATATATATATATATATATATATATATATATATATATATATATATATATATATATATATATATATATATATATATATATATATATATATATATATATATATATATATATATATATATATATAGATTTACGTTCTTATAGTGACCGCCCTTAAAATAAAAACAATAAGAACCAATAGAATATTAACACATTAAATTTTCAGCATTTAATTACATGTAAAAATGATAATAACTACAAAAGGGTAATATAGACATTCAATATCCTTTTTAATTAAAAAAATTGAGCCTTTATTTCAACAAGATGATAATTGCTCCGTATATTTTGGTCTTCATTTTCCTTCGCACAAAATTGCCACCTTTCATATTCAAATTGAGTGCTAGGATTCAACAAATCATTCATTCTCATAACTTTAAAAATAGATATGTACTTTTTTTAATTTATTCTTGTTACTTTTTAGACTAAAAATGACTAGTGCATTTTTTTAGATTAAAAGACATGTGAAATTTAATATAAATAGCTTGGTCATATACGTACTTTTATACTGTATTATGATGTTCAAAAAAAATACTATATTATGTATTGGTCAAATTATAGATATGGTTTTTTAACAAATTTTACGTTTTTGTTTTTACTAAATGTGTAGGAAAAAAGTTATTGTAAGTAAAAATGTATTACGAAACTCTTTCGTGTCACAAATTTAGATTGTTGATAAAATTGTGTTTGAAAATGAGTGTATCATTAAAAATGTATCAAAAAATTACGTATCTTACAAAAATGCTAAAAAATTAATGTGTCATTACAATTGTATCAAAAGACTACGTGTCTAAAAAATGTGCTAATGGGTCATTATAAATGTACCAAAGACGACATGTTTCACAAATAAAAATGTGTCATAAAAATGAACGTGTCAGTAAAAACATGTCATGAATTTATGTGTGTCAAGAGATTTATTTACCACTAAAAATGTATCATATAAATTAATGTGTCAAAGCATTTAAAAAAATAATAAAGAATCTATTAAAAAGTATCAAAAGACTATGTGTCTAGTAAAAATATGCTTCAAAATTAACGTGTTACGTATTATAAATCTATCAAATACGAAATGTTTCATAAATGAAAATGTGTCATAAAAATGAACGTGTCGGTAAAAATATATTACGAATTTATGTGTGTCAAAAGTTTTATTTGTCACTAAAAATATATCATAAAAATTAGCGTGGAAGCATTTGAAAAAAAAGACTCCATATGCAATAGTTCTTATGCAAGTAAAAAGAAGGACAAACAAAGATATTAAAAAATAATATAAATGGAACGAAAGTCATCACAGGAAGGAAGCAAATTACGTGGGATTGCATTAAAATCTCCTTGTGATAAAAAAATGCCATCAACTTTCAATAAACTACCATTTTGCCATTATTAATACTTATTAAGTTAGAATTAAATCTTATATAAGATGGTAGATCTAACGGCTCAAATTGGTTCTCATTGTTTTTATTTTAAAGTTGGTCATCACAATAACGCTACTATATATATATATATATATATATATATATATATATATATATATATATATATATATATATATATATATATATATATATATATATATATATATATATATATATATATATATATATATATATATATATATATATATATATATATATATATATATATATATATATATGTATATATATATATATATATATATATATATATATATATATATATATATATATATATATATAGGGGAACTTTTTTTTTCAGAACCAATATTAGTGAAAGAACTGTCAGAACTTTTTTAGACCAATGAGATTTTTCTAAGCATTAATGATTTTTATTTATTGAAAAGGGTATAATTGTAAAAGGCATTTGTTTATTAATTTTTATTTTTTAAAATAATTTCTTTTAATTTTTGAAATTTATTTTTCTAATTTTTTTGTTTTGCTTTTTAAGCTCTCTTAATTTTTAGAATTAAAAAAACATTCGTGTTTTTAAAAAAAAAGTCAATGTTGCATGTATGTTTTTTATATTTAATAACATACATGTTTTTATACTTCATAATTTTTTAAACTATTCTATAAACATTTATGTTTTTTGGATTCTCATGTGTAGATATATATTCTTTGAATAATGTAACTTTATAACACACTAAAAACATAAATGTTAAACACATTCCATATCAATTGAAATACAAATTACTAAAAAATCAAAAGTACACATGCACTAATATTTAATGCAAATAATCATATATGAACAAAAATATGTATTTGAAATCTCTCTCCCAAACATGTGTGTACTTATTCCAAAAACATATATGCACGCTTCCAAAAACATACATGTCCGCCTCAAAAAACATAAATGTCCGCCTTAAAAAACATGCATGCCCGCCTCAAAAAACATACATGTCCGCCTCAAAAAACATAGATGTCCGCTTTAAAAAACATACATGTCCGCCTCAAAAAACATACATCTCCGCCTAAAAAACATACATGTCCGCCTCAAAAAACGTACATGTCCGCCTCCAAAAAAATACTTGTCGCAACACTGCAAAAAATTGTATTTCTTCCGATGCCGCAAACTGTAAAAAAGTGTACCATTCGAGGGTTATATATCTTTTTCATCATCTTAAATTTTCCAAAATAAAAACCACTAAAAATGGTATATTATAAAACAAAATTATATACTACGGATAATAGAACTAACTAGTAGTTTAAGAGTATACCACTTTACTTCAACAATACATCGACCTACGTCTCAACCTTCATTTCTTTAATAGCCTTTATATATATTCATAATATTAATGAAGAATTAGTAAATAAATAAATGTATACATTTTAAACAAGACTATGTAAAGAAATTATATTAAAAAATACAATGGTGTGACACCATTTATACACGTGTACCTTCTTTATCAAATTGAAAATGAATGCTACATCAAATCAATTTTCGAATGTCAAGGGTTGTTTATGTTGTCATCTATCAAAATAAGAATTGAGTATTACCTCGTTTTTGGGTTTACAATTATGTTTCTCTTCTATCCAACCAACAAGATTGATAAATCGATATGGTGAGGCGGCGACTATTATGAGATCTAGATTTCAGATCACCAAAGATTTGTAAAATACCCATTTGGCCTGGTATGGACGTCGGCCCATGAACTTGCAAAGGAATTAAAGAGAGGCGGCATAGATTGCTGGGGGTGATGGTTAAGATCTGTGAAAATGATAAGGATGAGAGAGGCGACAGTTATCTAAAGGAGGAATATTTGTGAAAATAAAATATGAAAAATAATTTTGAGTTGGCTGCTATTATGGAATAACAAAATTCCTTCTTTGCCCCTCGTTAAAATTTTTCATTTAAATTCAACTACAAGTATTTACAAAAATGACATTTTGCATTAATATGTTGTACACTATGTAGTTTTAAGAGTAATAAAGATGGTTCTGACAGTTCTGTCACTAAAATTGGTTCTGAAAAGAAAGTTACACTATATATATATATATATATATATATATATATATATATATATATATATATATATATATATATATATATATACATATATATATATATATATATATATATATATATATATATATATATATATATATATATATATATATATATATATATATATATATATATATATATATATATATATATATATATATATATATATATATATATATATATATATATATATATATATATATATATATATATATATATATATATATAGAGTGTCGTTATTGTGGTAACCATTCTTAATATAAAAATAATAGGAACCAATCTGGACCGTTAAATATATAAAAGATGATGTGATTTGATGAGTATTAAATTAATGGCATTTTTGTAATAACTTTGAAGACTAATGGCATGTTGTATCATTAAAATGACTTTACTTAACTTTTAATGTGACTATTACAATCGAGTAGTTACAAAACCAATACTAGCATTCTTTCCTTTTTTTACCTACGCATACATCTCACAAATTCATAGACAAGGATATTATTTTTTTTACTAAATTCCTTATATCTGTATTTATGTAATAGTCATCCTACCATAGATATATATTTTTTTATTATTTATCATACATGTGACACACACTTATTTGTGATCCACATATTTTTTCACAACAATTATAACCGCCATACACTTTTTAAAACTAATATGCTTGTAAAGAAAAATTATAGGAAATTAACTTTATTTAAGTATATCTAACAAAAGAGCTCGAGTGAAACATATCCGAACAAATACACAAACAACTAAAAAAACAATTAGTACGTATTTGAAAAATACACAACCAACTGAAAAATACCTATATGATACGTGTCCGAAAAAACACATAATGAACTAAAAAACTCGAGTGACACGTATTAAAAAAACCAACAAACTTTTAATGTATTAAATTTTGTAACGTCCTAAATTTTGATCCCAACTAAATAGTGTTTACAAATGTACCAATATTTTTCAGTTTTAAGACTAGTGATAATTTTTTTAACACACGTGTTTAGGCTTGCTAAATTTCTTGACACGTATATGTATATGTTGAATTTTTTTAACACCTTTTAATATCACCTTATATTCTTGATAACCATACAAATTGTTATTACATACGTGATGTCATATTAGTTTAAATTACACATTTTAAGTAATAAACAAAATCTTTCTTTAGAGTTTTATGATATATTCTAATAACACCTTACGTCAATTTATTTGACTTTTTAAATTTTGAAATGTCTCACTATAAAATTAAGTATGTCAAAAAACTTAATTTATCACACAAAAACGTGTTATCAACATTAGTGTGTCGCTAGATTAAAAAAAATAATGTTTTACTATTATCACAAAAAATGTGTCATATTTATTTCTCACTAAATCTAAAATAATTATGTGTCACTATTTATCACAAACAAATATGTCACTGAAAATAAATGTGCCACTATTTATCATTAAAAATGTGTCATATTATGTGTTAGTAAATCTAAAAAATGCCATATTATGTGCCACTATTTATCATTAAAAATGTGTCATTTATATGTGTCATTGAAAAAAAAATGTGCCACTATTTAGGTGTCTACATCTCAAAAAATGAATTGTCACTATTTATCACTGTCATTTTTATGCGTCGTTACATTTTAAAAAATAAAATACCATTATTTATCACTAAAAATGTGTCATTCTTATGTTACATTATATCTTAAAAAAATAACGTCCCACTATTTATCTTTAAAAATGTGTCACTTTTATGTGACAGTATATTGGTACGTATATAAAAATAACCAAGTGGTGCGTATATAAAAATTACACAACCAACCAAAAAAAATACTCAAGTGAGACGCATTCAAAAAATTATATAACCAACATAAAAAAACGTAAAAGCTATGTGTTTGAAAAAAAATACGCACACTATATGATTCACGTCATCAAAAGTAAACAAACCAACATAAAAAAATGGTCAAATGATGCGCATAAAAAAGTTCATCAAACTAGTCAAAATATCACCTAACTCGTATCTCATATGACAATCTCTAAGACATTAAATTCAATAAAGAAGCTATCTAAATACGAAAAACATAATTTTGATCAAGAGCATATTTACAATTCGCCCAGATAATTTAGAGGTGTTGCATATGATCATGGAAATAACATATCTAAATACAACACGTCTAAAAATGTCGATCCGAAACAAAAATTAGTAATACATATTGATATTTTTCTTTGACCAAACTATGTCTAAGTTCATAATTTGATTCACACAAGAACTCCAACTGGAAATCGTAAGCAGTACTACACTTCGTAGACCCACGGCTGATACATGTCGCTTTAAAAAACAACGCCATATAACACTATTGATATTTCACGCATGCATAAGTTCGCAAAAATGATCAACGAGTTATGTAGGTCGAACAGAAATCAGAGAGGGTGGTTGGGTAGTCGGACTCGGAACCGCAAAGCGGGCTAACGTCGGCTAGACTTAATGTGAGGAACCATGTTTTTTTGGAGAGATGCCAATATGAAGTTTTTGATTTTATTTATCCACTTTTTATATTAGAAAGAGAGAGATAGAGGTATTTGATTAATTAATTTAGACAGGAAGCTAGTTTAAATGTTGGTGGTTACGCATGTGTATGAGTAAAGTTAGGTGATTTGGTAAAAATTAAAAATACCTATTGTACCCTTTTTTATTTTTTTAATTCTTTTCTATCAACTTTAATGTTTATTAATTAGAATGCCACATGTCAATTTTTTGTTGGTTCTTATCGTTTTTATTTTAAGGTTGGTCACTACATGAACGCAAATCTATATATATATATATATATATATATATATATATATATATATATATATATATATATATATATATATATATATATATATATATATATATATATATATATATATCTAATATGTATAAAGGATGGTTTTGATAAAATTGATCTCCACTCAAAATTGTAAAACAATGACACGTGTAAAATGGTAAATAATCAATGGCTGGGAAAGAAAGTAGGTGGGGACAATAATTTGAGACATTTATTGATAAAACAAAATCCCCTGTTTCTATTATCTATAAAACGTTAGTAAACGCCACTTTTTAATTCCTAATGACCAAAACAAAACACCAAATCATATTCGGGTCAAAATCCCCAATTTTTATTCACAAAACAAAACACTAATCCTATTATTCGGATCAAAATCAAGTTTTTTCCAGATTATTTAATGAACATCGAACCATATCTGAATCTTGTAACAAAAAATTCATCCAACCATATCCGATTTCTATAATCAATCAAAGTTGTGTATGATCTTAAAGCCGTATAATCCCCGATTTAATTTACAGATCATTCCCAAATCCCAAAAAAAAACATCCGACGAATTGACAACAAAATGGGTTGTTTGATTTTTTGTGCAAAAGATGTTATGATTATCAACAAACTGTATGTCTCATCATCATACCTACATGTTTTTTCTAATTATATTCAACTTTTTTTATTTTTAATTTTGAGCTGTTAATTAAATTTTTAATTTCGACTGGATTATTTGATGTTAGTATATGAAAGATTAGACTGTTTTTGCTGAAAGTATGGTTTTCAAAATAAAAAACTATATGTATTTAGGATTTATGATAAGAACACATAACTGAAAATATCCTCTTAAAAATTGTAACAGTTTATCCCCTTAAAACTCAAGGGATTATGTTGTTATCATACAATTTTAATGGTAAGTACTTAATCAAGCATAATTTTTATGATACATATTTGTTATCAATGTTTTGGTACTAAGTGGTATTTGGCATTGTGCTTTATAAATGATTGTTGGATTGTGAATCATATATTGTAACAGTTTTTTATAAACATTGATAACATGTTTAGGATTGCTTATATATAAGCGTACATCTTCTTATTTATGTAGTTAATATATTTTTTATTGTTTAGAACTTTAGATTAAACACCAATTTTTCTTATCTTTTTCCAGAATAAAAACTAAAATTAAGTAATACCAAAGACCTTGATTGTTTCAGAAAAACATAAGCAGTTCTAATGTGCAATGACAAGTTGGAGAATTGGCTAATAGTTGAAACTTGGGGGAAGTAGCAATGGTAAGTCTTTTTTAGTTCCAATCAGGCTCTATATAATATATATCTAAATGGAAGTAAAGAAGGGGAGCTTTTAGAGTTGAAATGTTGCCTGATATATGCTTCCTAAAAAAGTTAAATCTCTACTTGTCTTGCTTGTGGTACATATGACCTAAAAGATAATGTTTTTAAGTAGAGTTCGAGAAAAGGCCTGATAAGATAGGTTGGGAAACAGTTAAAAGGGTTTTGGGTCTACTAAAGATAAAAGATAACCCAGATAGATCATATATATAAGTAGATCTGTCAACATTGTTTTCTTTAATTTTAGGTTGTAAAGCACATCTAATTTGCAAAAAACATATGGTAGATATAGAGACATTTCAAATGATATATTTAGACACTATGTATATGAAAAGCTTCTAAGTGTATTGTTGTTAATGCTTATATCGAATTCAGAGGTGTGTACCAGAAGTGGATCCGGGGTGGACTTTTTACTTCATGCTACCAAGAAAATGCAAATATCAGTTATAAGTTAATCACATCTCAAATTCTAAAGCAAAGGGTAACGAGACTTCATCTCAATTTTGGCAGGGGAACGAGCTTCACAGTCAAGGAAATATAATGAGGCATCATCGAAGTATTTAAGGCAATTACAACCTTGTGATCTATTGTTTTTTCATTGTGTTTTGGTATACATATAAAACTTAATTTTTCAATTTTCCATGCCAAGTATTCATTTATCTTTCTGTGTCAAATAGGAAAAAATCAATCTAAAAGGCATACCGGCATCTAAAGCGGGAACTCTTCTCTTGGCTTCTCTTTGAATCTAATGTCATGCTATGTAATGACAAATCAGTTTGATGAGTGCATACAAGAAGTAACCGAGGTACACAATATATCATCTGATGTATCTTATCATCATAATATAAGATGGAATGTCATGCTTGAACATTTCAACTAGAAAATTTAAGTGTTTTTTTTCAAAGCATTAAGATATCAGCGATATAAAGTTGTAGATATGATCGACCCTTAGCGAGATGTTAAATGCAGCATACACTTGTTTTTGATTTCTTAAATAAACTCATGTGTTGCGAGTTTTTCAAGTATTGGCAACTTATGCCAATAATGTGAAAGCGCTTTATACAAGAGGTCAAGCATATAAAATTTTAGGCAACTTCAAGTGACAGCTCAAGTTGTTTTTTTATAAGGTAAAACATTTTTCTTATGAGGGTTTTTTATGATGTCACTAAAGTACTATTTTGCGAATGTATCGTCTGATTATATTTTTTAAATACACTCTTTTAAAACACAATACACACTATACATTTATAGGTCTGAATTGCAAATTCTTAGCCAATTTTTGTTACGCATATTAAGCCGTTGAAGTTATAACATGCTTGGACTAAAAAAGATTGATACGTGTGACAAATGAATGAAACGTAGTCGGAGTTGCTTATTCTGTGAGATGAAACAAACAAAATAAAATAAAACAAAGGTAAGGATGTTGTTACTGTAAAGTGCAGAATATATATATTAAGGTTTCCAGAATGCAGTCTTGATTTAGATGTTTATGGCCTTAATTAACATGTTCTTGAAATAATGTCTCCTTTTCCTTTTTGGTTTTTGTGTTTATGGCAGTACTTGGAAGGGCAATGAAAAAATGATGATGTAAAATGGATTTTTCTTTGAAAAGAACTAGCGACAAACAATGGTTGAGGTGCTCACAAGCAAGTATTCTGATCTATTAGTAATAATTATTGTGAAGCATGTCTATATTTGGAAAGACCTGTTTTTCTCACATGGGAAATTCTATGTGGCTGTATCAAGATTAGAGAGCAAAATAGGCCTATGATTATTTGGATTTTTTCTGAATGCTGTGAAAACGAAATTATTTTACCTTCCATTTTAGATTTTAATGTTATGTCACCAAACTGTTATTTCTATCAACCTTCTTACATATTTTCAAGGCTATTCACCCATTGAACAAGTTTTAGGCTATATTGAGGTACAACTTTAATGTGTTCATCAAAGTGCTTATGGATATTGACTTTTTAGATGCGTATGAAACGAAATTGCTCTCACTATGTTTTAACTTATACCGTTTCTATCATTTATTACTTTAAAAAATTATTTTTATAGCTAGCCGCCCATCGGGCGGGCCTTGAAGCTAGTGTATATATATATATATATATATATATATATATATATATATATATATATATATATATATATATATATATATATATATATATATATATATATATATATATATATATATATATATATATATATATATATATATATATATATATATATATATATATATATATATATATATATATATATATATATATATATATATATATATATATATATATATATATATATATATATATATATATATATATATATATATATATATATATATATATATATATATATATATATATATATATATATATATATATGTATATATATGTTGTCTTATGGTAGTTTGAATCATTGAAGAATAAAGATTGTTAGCCAAAAGTACAGTGTCTTTAATGTGTCTTCTTCCCCATCAAAATCGGTATCATAAAGCTTTGATTCTTCTTCTACACCCATCACAACATCCAGAGATGGCACCATATTTTCTTTCTCTTGAAAATTATGAAAATTTTCAACAAAAGGATACTCCTCTTCATTTGGTTCTTCATCATAAAACGGGGCTGTTTAATAATCACCACAAGCGACATAATCATCATTCTCTTCGGGATCAGCAAATGGGTTTTCAGACTCTCCATCTTCAGTACCCCGACCGTTACGAACACCACGCCTGTTCATCAAGTGATTAATCCGGTCAGCTAATTGATCAAGGAATTGATCCATTCACTCATCCATTCTTGTCATAACACGTTGTTTCAATTCGTGTTCATACACATCATGAACACTCCTTTGAGGCATCTTAATCAGGAACTTTAGCTCTAGATACGAACTGATGTAGCAAAAAAATAAAGATAAATAATTGAATCTGTTAATTCCAAAGAATACCATAAACAACTGTTCCAACTATCCTTGATTCAAAAGAATACCGATAATCAGACAAACTCCAACAATCGTTGATTCAACGAATACCGATTATTAAGAGAATCTTAGCAAACTGTTAAGAACTAAGCAAAAGTTTTCATTATCAAAACTCAGAGATATCTGATTATAAATAAAAAAACCTAATATGTAGGGGAAAACTATAATCAATCTAAATAAAGAATGATGTGACTTTCCATATTCCTAAACTTATAATCAGAAACTAAATATTCTTTTAACAAAAATTTACTGTCAAACATAAAACTTAAACAAATAAAAAAAACACATCAATATCTTGACGTTTTTATGAAGTTGCACCGCATCAGTTGGACTGGATTTTTGTTTTTGATTAGTAATAGGGTGTATTTTCGTGTTTGTTAGATATAATTATCGTGCTACTTTAAATGAAACCAATAAAATATGTTAAGCATAACGCGTTTATTGACAAAATGTCAGTGGAAACCGTGGGTTTTTTAGTTATATTTTTTCTTTTTTAAATCTTACGTATTTATCGTATTGTTATGGTCTAATATATACAATACTTAAAAAAGAGGATAATTTATATCAATCAGACAATTATAAAAAATAAATAACATTATTTCATTCATATTAGACTTTATGACCACTTCTTACCAGTTAGAGACAGTAGTCAGATTCAGAGCCAAACATTTTAATGAAACAAACACCACCTAAGTGTTAATAGCATTTGTTATTTTCTGATGATTAAGAGGCATTAAGAGACACAAACATTTTAATGAACTAGATGTGAATAGGGTCTCTTAACACATCTTAATATCTTTTATATTATAATTTCTTCTTACTTTTTAGTTTTAATTTATTTGCTACTTTGTTATGACTTTTTTTTTATTTTCATGTTTTTTAATTTCTTATTTTTTTGCCTTTTATATTAAAGTATTAGATATGTTTTGTTAGATAAAAAGAGCGTACAATGACATGTATGACAATTTATATTTTGGTCAAATTAAAAAGTTCGGT